>CM062807.1:596105700-596244746 GCA_031772625.1 Pinus tabuliformis | reverse complement strand
TTAAGGATTTTGAGCTGCATTTGGTACTCAAATACCGCGTCTGCCTACACAGATACATCCAGGATGAGATGGAGTTCGTGAACATCTCCTCGCTCGAAACGGCATACCGATAAACTGTCAAGATCGAGCAGAAGTTTAAACAGAAGAAGCGAGACTTTGGATCTAAGAATCTGAAGCAAGGGAAAGGCTTCCCCAAACCACAGAACCAAGGACAAAGCCAAGATAATGTGACCCAAGACAACCTGTCAAAGCCGCAAGAAAGGAACAATGCCCCGAAGTCAAAGAAGGACATAGGAAAGTGGCGTGAGTTCCATAAGAGCCCCACTCACAATAAAACTGAGTGTCGAACCAAGAAATCACTAGTGGCCGAGTTGAAGGATTCAAAATTAGATGCATGTTCCGACCCTGAGTCAGAACCCAAAAAGGGGAATGACAAAGGGAAGCAAATAATTGATGCGGAGCCTAGCGCCACTGTTGCCACTGCCAAGGTCCAAAAGAATGAGTTCGAAGATGTAGAGGAGGGGGGCGTCTTTTCCACTCACAAATGTGGGTGAAGGTTCGCCGTTGCAATTCATTATCGACAGTGGTTGCCAAAAGAACCTCATTTCAGCAGAGGTTGTGAAGTGACTGGGACTACCAACCATACCACACCTGCAACCGTACAACATCAGGTGGCTTCACGAAGGACGAGATCTTCGAGTCTGCTAGCAGTGTCGCCTTACCTATAGCATCAAGCCCTTCACATATGAGGTATTGTGTGATGTTCCACCGCTTGATGTTTGTGATGTATTATTAGGCCAACCATACTTGTGGAAGTGACATGCTGTGTATGATTCAAGGCCTCGCGCTGTTATTATTTCTTTGTGTAATACATTATACAAGATACCGGAGGTAGCCCCACCTATCACCACTTCTTCGATCTCTACTAAGAAAGGCAGTAAGATCATCTCCCAGACTAGGAAATTTATTTTTTGTCTGGTTCGCCTCTAAAGTAAGGGGAAGATCATCACCACATCCACGACCTCTGCGAAGGGTTCCTCCAGGCAGCAGCACCAAAAGATGGATACAGTCATGAAAGAATATAGGAACATCTTCTTCTCACCCACAGGGGTATCATTGCATTGTCAGGTCAAGCATTCATTCGATCTGACTCCTAAAGCACCTTTACCCGAGAGGTCGATATATCATCGCTCCATTCTAGAAAATGCCAAGCATAAGCAGCGACATGATCAACATCAGTTACCACATGAGTTTCAGGTGGGCGATAAATTCTGGTTGCATCTGCAGAAAGAATTCTTTACAAGAGCCCATCAGAAGCTCGGACCACTCCGATATGGTCCTTAAACCATTACCAAGGCTGTGGGAAATAATTCTTTGGAGCACTTCATTCCCTCGTTCCTTCGCTTGCACCAGTTGTTCAATGTATGGTTCCCACCATTACTGGACACATTAGAGGTTGTAGAATAGCTCACCAAGGACCAAGTTCAGCAAAAGTTTCCTCATCTCATAGAGGAACTCAAGGCAATGGGGACCATTGCTTCCTAAGGGTGGAGGAATGACCCACATGGATATTGGTAGCCACCCACCTATCCCACTTAGACCCCCACAATTGTCTCTTTCAGTTTTTTAGTTTCCTTAATTGTAGCACAATTTACTATTTTTGGTAGTTTTTAGGGACTTGAACTTCCAAAGTTGTTTTCAGGCCCTAAACGATGTTTTTTGGGAATCTTGGGAGCAACATGGGTCCATGTATTGATGTTTCTCATCCCAAAGTTGTAGTCCTCAGATAGATCCTTCTAACGAAGTATTGTGCACGTCAAATGGAGATCATGTGCCAAGGTTATGACCCCAGGAAGTTGACGTACCAATTTACCCAAAACGAGCCCATAGTTTGGCGCTTCATCTCCTAGGCTTAGGTTTTTGGATATTTAGGGTTTTCAATTGTTTCTCAACAATAAATAGGCCTTCAAGCCTCATTGTAACACAGTTCAGAGGCATGTAGTTACCACATCTCTTCTCAGAGATAAGATACCATCGCCCTAGCTGGTTTATTTCCATTTCTATTTGTAAACATATTTTAGTATTTTACATTAATGAAATGAAGTATTATTTCTATTGCATCCATGTATTTATGGTTATATATGTAATTTATTGCATTCTTGTTTAAATCCGGATCAACAAGGTAGGTTTCCTATCATTTTTTCTCTGTTTGAATTATTTTTTGTTATAACAAAAAATTTAACTTGAAATGAAAACCCACCTTGAAAACCACAAAAAAAACCACGGAAACCACCAAGAAAGCCTTTTAAAACAAGAAAAACAACATAGAAAACCCTCAAAAAATTATATAATCTAGGTTATAAATTTTCATTTCATTTCATCAAGGATAATTTTTCAATAGATGCAATTGATGTTTATTATGAATTTTTTCTAATTTTGAATGGTAAAAACTTTATTTTATAATTATTCTATATTGTGAAGTTTTTTTCATAGGAATTTAGTGAAATAAATTTTCAAAATATTTTATTTTTTGTTATTTAAAATGCATTTTAAATTTCTAACAAAATTAATAAAAGATGTGCCAAAGAAACTGCAAAACATAAAATAACCTAAACTATAACCTCCATTTATCAAATAAGAAATTTATTTTATTTTATTATTTTAAATTTAAATTAATTTATATTTTAATTTTTTTAATAATAAATATAGTATGATTAGTTTAGAAAATAACTACTTAAATTAAATATTCTCTTTAAAGTTAAAAATCAAAAAGGAGAATTTTTTGTTATATATATATATATATATATATATAGTGTGTGTGTGTGTGTGTGTGTGTGTGTTTGTGTGTAACTATATAACGAAACATAACTATATATAACTAGATATATATAGTTATATAGTTCATTATATAATTTGAAGACTGAAAATAGTTACATTTTCCTACATGATAAAGATTAAAAAAAAATATGAAATTTAAAAGAAAAAAATTATAGAAATAAAAAATAATATTAATTATTATTGATTATTAATAATTAAACCATTTAGGGGTGCTAGAAGTGAGATGGGTTATTTTTTGACACAACGATAAAATAGAGTATCAATATGCTTGGGGTTTGCGAGTAGTAATTAATAATCAAGTAGAATATCTTGCTCAATGGAGGGGTCTGAAAATAGCAATTGAAAAGAAGATTACCAAAATCCTTTTGTTTGAGAACTCAATGATGGTAACTTGACAGGTTTGGAAAGCCAAAGGTTTGCACAATTCAACTATCCCCTTAATTATACAAAGAATTTCTTTGCAAATTTTGATATTTGAGCAAATAGAATTATTTCATGTCTTTAGAAGTTTAAATGAAAAGGTTGACTCCCTAGCAAACAAAGAATCTACTATGGAGCAAGGGCCATTAGAAGTGAATTAATGTGTTTTGAATTCACTCATTTCCTAAATTGTATAACATGAAGTGTGAAAATTTTAATTCTAGAAGTGAATTAATTTGTTTTAGACCAATGCACATGTTATGGCCCTGAAACCAATTATTTATATTAATGACAAGGTTGACCCACTCTTAAAAAAAATAAAAATCCATCCATCTTAACTTCATATTTATCAAGCGTCAAGAGGGATCAAATATCTAGAGGTGAAAAACTTTCCTCAAGTTTTGCACTCAAAACTTAGGTCCACACCTTGAGAGATTTTCTCCCTCATTAAGATGGATCTAGGCTTGTATTGTACCAAAAGAAAATGTCGACATTATTAGAAAAGTAAAAATTAAAATGAAATACATTGAAATATAATAAGTAAGAAAAAAACTATGACTAACGGAAACAACTATTTCAAATGTTTATTGCTACATGAAACTCAAACATGTGAAATGTTTTTTTGGCTACATTGCATCCATTAATAGATATAATAATTTAGCTATGCCTATTTTGAAATAGGGATTTCAAATTTGTAATTTAATTATTCATAATTATTTGGTGGATATATTCTTAGTACTAGTGATAGATCAAAGATTGAGATTTATCTCAAAATGGAGCATCCATTTTCTATCATTTCAATTAAATTCATTAATAAAAAAACATCATATGAACATGAGTTATGAATTTTTGAGCATGTGGTATTAGTAAAGTATGATATTACACCATGATATTGTAACAAAGCCTATTTACAGGTTAAAAGTGTCCATGGTAAAGTGAGATTGAATCTTCATATATATATATATATATATATATATATATATATATATATATATATATAACTCATATATCATTTTTAAATAATGAATAATAATATATAAAATAAAGTTATAAATTAGTTAATTTTCGATGGATTTTCTTTCAAATCTTGTCAACATGAGATGTATCATGAAGTAAGTATTTTGATGCCTACTATTTGAGTTGAGAGGTGCTCCTCCCAATACGAAAGAGATGCTGAAATGTTCTATTATGTAAACATTTTCATTGCATTAAATAAAAAAAAGTATATATATATATATATATATATATATATATATATATATATATATATATATATATAGCCTGGATGCATCTTAACTCTGGACCTATCAAGGGCTGAGTGTGTTCAATCTCTAAGTGCAAACCTTTGCTCAAGTTTTCCCTTCAAAAAAGAGGTTTATGATGAGCCTCATAAATGGGTGATTATATGGGCTCATTTTACCTCCTAACCTAGTCAAATCAACCATTCTCTTAGCTTATTGTATGATTTTCTGATTATATTTATGCTTATGGAGTGAGCTGAGTTAGTTATGATGCCATGTGGTCTAACATGTGTTTAATGCAGAATATTGATGAATTTCGAGGTCAAAATTAAGGATCCAGTGGACAAATGGCAGCAATAACTCGAAGTGCACAAGGGAGAGGAATTATAGGAGGGAATCTGCCCTCATTTATTATTCCTCACTTCGAATTCCCCTTCATTCATCTCGGAGTACAAGCAGCCGAATCATGCACTAGAAAGCAACCGAGAAAGTGGAGGATGACTGATGATTATCTCGAGTTTTGGAAGCCAAGCCTCCATGATTTTAAGGAAATGTTGGTAGCCTCATTTGCATAAGTAGAGAGGCCTAGGGCCTCACAAGGGTTGGATTTTTGTTGGATTTTTTCTTATGTAAACTCTGCTCCAACCTTAAGCTTATTATTTTGTGACAGTTTCATGTAATCTTGCTATTGTTTTAATAAAGATGGAATCCTTTTTGAGCTAGCACTAAGTTAACTTAGAGGGCTGAAGCTCTTGGGTTACAGCCCAATCCAAGTAGCCAAGCTCCTCTTTACTTGTATTTGTATGTTTTATTTCAGTTTGTAGATTAGGTTACTATTAGATGTATTTCTTTTACGGTTAAGAATAGGTTCCTTTTGATGATTCAATAGTTTGCTTCCTTTTGTGCTTTCTGTATTAGGTTAAGTAGTGATAAAGAGAGGATTCAAAAGGGTAGCAAAAATTCCTTGGCCTCTCTTCCTCCCTTTGGGACCATGATTTGAGGAAAAGACCCTCTTGCTGCCCCAAAAACATAGATTTTCCTCATTCATAGGACTTCTAGTGTTTGCAGCTTTTTAGTAGTTTAATAGTCTAGTTTTTCTTTGCTTCAGATATTCTTCATCATGCTAACTTCTTTATTTTCAATAGTGTTCTTTCATGCTTTCCTTTCTTGCAGCATTTCTCAGCATTTCATTTCATAGATCATAGTTTAGACTAGTTTGATGCAAAACTTTGTTTTTCTAGATGCACACATTTCATTGCTTGTTTGATCTTATTGGTTGACTATTAGTTCCTTTGCAGCAGATCTCTTCTAGCAATAGGCTAGCTTATCAGCCATCACATCCTCCATCTGATCACGCCCTACAGGTCACCCAAACCTCACCTCAATTCTTCCTTAGTTTCCTGCATTTTCCATAGAACTTCTTCCTCTATCCTTGAGCAAACTCAATCATATTCCTCTCTCCTGGTGATTCTTGGTAGACCCTAGGCACCCTAACACCTCAATCCAACCTTTGCCCACCTTTTCCACCCACTCTCACACCCTCAAAATAGTGAAAACTGCTCTCGACCTCCTCCTGTAGGCCTCTTGTAGTTGCCATGTTTTCCTCCTATAGATTTTCCTATAGGCTTTCTTTTGAAGGACGAGTGTGGGAAAAGCCTCTAGAAGGCCACCTGAGACCTCCTAGGACCCATCCACACCATCCTACATCCTCTCAATTCCCAAAGCCACCCTCCAACACCACCTATTCACTGCCACATTCACACACAATAAATTATATGCATGTCAAATTCACATAAAAATACATAAAAATCCAAAAAGATGTTTTTTGCTTATTTACTTCCAGAAATAGCTTAGGTAGATGTTGTTTAGTTCCTTGAGTAGGTAATGGCATTTCTTTCATGGTTTTCATAGTGCTTTCTGCAAAATTAGGATTAGTTGGTTAAATAGGGTTTACTAGGTTTGCTTTACATTTCAGTCTTTCTCCTTTCTACAGTTAGAGTAGCATTTGTAGAGTAATATTTCTCTCCTTTCACCACATATAGAGCTTATTCTGGAATCCATAGAAGTTGGCTTGAGCTCCTAGTGATCTTGCGTCGGCTGACCAAGTGACAAATTGCAGTAAGAACTAGTACTTGTGCATACAGCACCGACGCTTCCAAGTTTGTTACGAACTACCGGGTTGATAAGAGTAAAGTAGGCAGCCCAGGAGTTGCAGCATTATTGCTGCAATGCTGATGCTCACCACTTTTTGGCGCCATTTCCAGGGAAGCGTCAGAGTTTTCTGTGATTACTGCTTTCTTCTATTTTCTATTGCAACATTCTGCTAATAGTTTATTTTAGCAAAAGTAGACTAGTCATTTCTTTTCCTTCAGTTCTGCATTTCCTTGCTTTCATTTTCAATTCTGAAAATTTCATTTCAGCAAGAGTAGACTATTCATTCCTTTTCCTTCAGTTCTGCATTTCCTTGATTTCCTCTTAAATTCTGCAAATTTCATTTCAGCTAGTTGAAATTTGTTTTGTTCAATCAATTTCATTTTCTGCAGGTACTATCAGTGTGGGGAAAAAACAAACAAAAACTAACCAAAAAAGATTTCCTTTCATGCCTCGTAGGAATAGAGATAACTCAAGAATTTTTTTTCCTAACACCCCCAATGCTTCACATAGCCAACCTTCTCTCTTCTTCAGTGGCTGCGATCAAGAAGAACCCTTAGGTGAACAACAAAACATATTTGAAGAACCTATAGGGGAAGAAGAAGAAGAAAACATTACTTTCGAGGCAATGGCTGAAAAAAGAAATTCTATGGGGAATGGAGAGAGAATAGAGGGTACCTTTTTCATTCGAGAGACTAATGGGGACACCAAAATGAAAAATATAAGCCGTTCCACCCTACCTCATTTCCATGGTCTGACTACAAAAGATCCTGACACCTTCTTATTTGAGTTTGTTGTCATCTGTCGAACTTATGACTATGCAGAAGATGAGCAAAAGTTGAAATTGTTCCCTTCTACTCTCAAGGATGCAGCATTGCACTGGTTCATGGGATTACCTCGCAATAGCATCACAACTTGGCCTCAGATGCAATAAGCCTTTAACAACAAGTATCGGGACCAATGTAGGTGAAAAGATATTAAAGAAGAAATTTTCTGAATGGCCATAGGAAGTGATGAGTCCCTGGAAGACAATGAAGAGAGGTTCCAGCTCAGTTACAAAAGGGTTAGGTGTACACTTGACCTTGAGTCTCTGAAGCTGGTCCTACTCAGGGGAATATGGGAAGATCTTTTAGACACCCTCCATCTACTGGCTGGGGGAGACGTCTACCAACTATCCTATGAGGACATAAAGATTATTTCTAGAAACCATTCTAGAGTAGCCAGAAAGAAAGGTAGGGGGAGTCAACCCATAGCCATTACCTCTTCCTCTAACTCATCCATTAAAGGAGAAATTGGAAACATGCTAGAAGAATTCAAGAGTGAGATTCTCTAGACCCTTTCCATGCAAATTGATACCTTACATATCAAAAGGAAACAAGAGGAAGCAGAGAGGGCTTTGGCCATTTTTTGCCTTAGATGCACCAGGACGCATCCTGGGAATGAATGCCCATTGAACTCTATAGAGGTTTGTTCAGTCTATGAAGAAAATCATTCTACAGAGAAGTGTCCTTCCTTACCTGGACTTAAAGCTATATATCAAGGGGCTAAGGGAGTCACTGAATAGCTCTATTACGTAAACCAAAGGAGGTCGCATGGACCTAGACCATACCAGCAGAGGATGCAAGGGACATCTCAGGCATACTACAACCCCAACCAAGTCACTTCCATACCTTCTTAGGGCCCTCTTACTCATCCTTCATGGTCCACGCCTCCTCCTTGGTCCTTCACATCTCATTATCATGCCCAACCAGGCACCCTTTCATTTCAATCCTATGCTCAGCCACAACCTCAGTGGAATGCACCTCATCAGGGTTGGAGGCCCCAATACAACTCTCTTCCCGCTCTTTTGCCTCCACCACCTGCCCAACCACAACCGTTACCTCCTGCTTCACCAAAGCAACCAAATGCTTGCCCAGCCAAATCCAAACCTGAACAACAGACAAGCTTAGCAAGTGTATAGTGGGGAACCATCATGCCCAACTTACGCCATGGAGATTCAGGAAATTAACTTTTGATCTCGAAAAGTTATCCTAGATAGCCAGCCTCCACTTAGGGAGGTTGAGGAAGATAAAGGTGAAAGTGAACCTAAAGAAATTCCACCCTTTCCTGAGAGACTATCCATGACAATCCAGCCTACCCCAAAAGAAACTGAACTCCTGGGGGAATTGAAACATTTATGTGTGAAGATACCACTTCTCCAAGCCATAAAAGATGTTCCTATCTACAATAGGTTGATCAAAGGGAAGTGCTTTAGGCATCTAGGAAGGTGCAAGAGAGATGCCTCAACCATCAATGTCATAGGGCAACTGTCTGACCTGATGTTAGGGCAGGTAATCTGTCTGAAATATCTGGACCTTGGAAGCCTAGTAGTTGATGTCCACATCAATGGCACCATGATCCCACATACCTTGATTGATCTGGGAGCTGCCATTAATGTGATGACAAAGGACACAATGCTCAAACTTAAACTCTAGGGCTCCTTGAGGAAGACCACGACCGTGCTACAGCTACCAGACTGCTCCACCATGATCCCTGAGGGGATTGTGGAAGATGTGATTGTCTCCATTGACTTTTTGGAGTACCCTGCTGATTTCTTAGTTCTCCAACGAAAGGCAAAGCTCACTAAGTATCCTCTCATTCTGGGAAGACCCTGGTTGGCTACCGCCGATGCCTACATCAGTTGTCGAGCTGGGAACATGACCATAAAGAATGAGCACATGTCCAAGCAGTTAATCCTATATCCTCCTGCCCAACCCTTGCTAGAACATGATATACCTCTCTGGTTGGAGGAAGAAGATGAGGATGAAGTCTATTCTGTGCTGCTTTGTGCATTAGAAATTGCCATGGGGAAAAAACACCAAGATGAGGATGATATGATTGAAAATATGATTCAGAATCCACCTCCCAGTGTATCACCATTAGAGGACATAGTAAGAGAAACCCAAAAAAACCCCTCAACCGATCTCTGTGTGGCTGACTCCACTTCTCTCTGTGTTAAGAATATAGAGTTCGCCCCAGAAAGAACCTTGAAAATCAATCCATCCCTATCCATTTCCTAGGAAAAGGAATTGTGTAGCCTACTGAGAAAACACCTAGATGCCTTCACCTAGAGTTATAAGGAGATGAAGGGAGTGCACCCTTCAGTATGTACTAATTATATATACATCAAGGAGAATTGCAAGCCAGTCAAGCAGCCTCAAAGGAGGATGATTTAAAGATATTGTTAAGGAAGAACCACAGAAATTGCTTGATGCAGTATTCATCTATCCCATCTCTGACAGTGAATGGGTCTCTCCTTTGGTGCTAGTGCCAAAGAAAAATGGTAAGTGGAGAATCTGTGTCAACTATTGGGAATTGAACAAAGCCACTAAAAAGGACCATTTTCCTTTACCTTTCATAGATCAAGTGTTAGACGGTCTGGTAGGGAAATTTTTTTTCTATTTCCTAGATGGGTTTAGCGGGTACAATCAGATTCAAATCAGCCCGAAAGACCAAGATAAGACCACTTTCACTTTTCCTTGGGGTACCTTTTTATACCAAGTCCTTCCTTTTCATTTGTGTGACTCTCCAACCACTTTCCAAAGAGTGGTATTGAGTATATTTTCTGAATTAGTTCATGATGCAGTAGAGATATACATGGATGACTTTACTCCTTATGGCTCTGACTTTCAGGAAGCTTTATCTAACCTAGGAAAAGTTCTAGACAAGTGTATTGAGATGAACCTATCCCTTAGTCTGGAAAAATGTGAACTTTTGATGACTGAAGGGACAATGTTAGGTCATGCAATATCTCAGCAAGAACTGCAAGTGGACCCCAACAAAATTGCGATCATCTAAAGGGTCCCACCTCCTCAAAAGGTGAGAGATGTCAGAAGTATCCTAGGCTTAGCTAGGTATTACAGGAGATTCATTGAAGATTTCAGCAAGTTATCCTCTCCTTTGTTTGGCCTCTTAGGCAAAGATGTCGAGTTCATATGGTCAGAAAACTGTTAAGAAGCCCTAGATACCTTGAAGAGCAAGCTCATCACTGAACCAATTCTGAGAGGCCCAAACTGGGCCTACCTTTCCACATTCACATAGATGCCTTGAACAAAGCAATAGGGGCAGCCTTAGGACAAATTGATGAAAATTTACCTTATGCCATATGCTTTATAAGCAAAGACTTGTCAAAGGCAGAGTTAAACTATACAGTGACCGAGAAGGAACTCCTAGCTATCATGCATTCCTTAAACAAACTCAGACATTATATCACCAGCTATCAAACCTTTGTGCATACTAATCATGCTGCAATTAGATATTTAATGAACAAACTAGATGCAAATGTTTGCATTATTAGATGGTTTCTTTTACGGTAGCAATTTGATTTGACAATTATTGATAAGCCTGTAAAGAAAATGTGGTTGCTGAATTTTTGTCTAGAGTAAATTTGCCTGTAGGTGAATAAGGAATGGTGGATGACCAAATGCCAGATGAACATCTATTTTCTATCTCAGTACTCTCTCCATGGTTTGTTGATATAGCAAACTACTTGGTTTCAGCACAGTTCCCACCACACCTGTCCTCAAAAGAGAAGAGCAAGATAGTAAGGAAAAGTGCCCCTTTCACCTGGATTGGGGGCAATCTCTTCAAAATTGGCCCAGATCAGATGTTGAGAAGATGTGTCGGGGAGGAGGAAGTCTTTGACATCCTCCTGACCTGTCATGATGGGCCTTGTGGAGGTCATTTTGCAGCAAAAAGAACTGCCTTCAAGATATTGCAAGCAAGCCACTACTGGCCCACTCTTCATCAGGATGTGAGGAGATATATCAGCCATTGTGATCAGTGTCAGAGGATGGGGAAGCCTACTCCAAAGGATGAGATTCCCATGCAACCTCAAGTGACCTTTGAGCCATTTGAGAAGTGGGGCATGGACTTTGTGGGTCCTCTCAACCCTCCTTCAAAGCAGAAACAATACATCATTGTGTGCACCGATTACCTGACAAAGTGGGCAAAGACAAAAGAAATCAAAGCAATGAAAAAGGAAAAGTAGATGTGTTTTTGAGAGAAAAAATATTCTACAAGTTCGGGTATCCAAGAGGGTCACAGATCAACGCAGTCAGTTCACTTCCAATTTGATTCAAGACCTGCTCACACATCATGGAATCAATCACAGGACTTCCACCCCTTACCATCCACAAGCCAATGGGCAGGTGAGGTCACTAACAAAGCATTGGAAGGGATCTTGACCAAGGTAGTGAGTAGCAGTAGAAAAGACTGGGTGGATTAGTTTAGGCCACTTGGGCCTACAACACAACATGGAAGACCACCATAGGGTTCACAACCTATGAACTAGTCTATGGGATGAAGGCTTTGCTGTCAATAGAATTTGAATTCAATACAGTAGGGATGGCAGCTCAACTAGACCTAGACCTCAGCCATGCACAGAAAGAAATATTACTTCAACTCAGTGGATTGGATGAACACAGATTGCAGGCCCTTCTCCATACAAAGGTAGTTCAGCTTCAGAGAAAGATATGGCATGACAAAAATATCAAGGAGAAGAAATTCCAAGAGGGATATTGGGAACTACTCTATGATTTAATATAAAAAGATTTCAAAGGCAAGTTGAGGACAAGATGGTTGGGACCCTACACTATGGATAAATGCAATGACAATGGTTCAGTTCTGATCACAACCATTGATGATGAAGCCATCCCCATGCTTATCAATGGACACCAGTTGAAAGTCTAAAAGAAACCCCTCTCCAAGCGAGAGTTCATTGAAGATTTGAATAAGATAGTGATGGTAGTGGAGCATGTCTTAGCCTCCACTTCACCCATTCACCAAAGAAAAAGAAAAAGAAAAAGAAAAAACAAGGACTCAAGTGAAAACCTCCATGAGGTGCTCAAGTCCCATCATTAGGTTGGAAACCTCTTTTGAGGCGACCCAGTGATGTCAAAAAAAAAAAAGAGAAAAATAATAAGATCCTTGGGTGAAAATCTCCCTTGGAGGCGCTTAGGGTAGGCAATTAGGGTGAAAACCTCCCTGAGGTGCCCTAGTTGTTTTCAAAAAAAAAAAAAGAGGGAAAAAGAAAAATGAATTTTCATTTGCATTGCAGGTTTGCAGGAGGACTACAGGAAGCAAAAGAAGGTGCCAAGGGAACCCTAACATCCACACTAGCACCTATCCTACCTTCTCCACACTTTTCTCCACCATTTTTGCATTTCTTTCACCCCATTGTGCTTCTTTTTCAAAAATTGTGTTTTCTACAGGAGCCTCCTGTAGGAATTACAGAGAGCCAGAAATGGATATAAAAGGCAATTTGAGGGGTAGGGAAGCTTCATGAAGAACCTATAAACCCTCCTATAGTCTTAAAACCTCCTTGCTATCATTTCCAAGCTTGCATCACACCCCAAGCATCATTCTTCTTCCTGTCCAAGAAAAACACAGGAAAAAACCGTTTTTCAAGAAAAGAAAAAAAACCATAAAATAAGAGAGGAAGCAGCACCATCCGCCTCACCTGAAGCCTACCTACTACCTCTTCATCTCTATCTACACCTTTAGCATCATTTTCAAAGCTCCAAGCACAGAAAGAAGCTAAAGTTTCAAGGGGAGAAACAACTATAGGAGCTCTTGTAGGAATTCATGTAGCAGCTGATCCCATCAAAACCCAGCACCAGCAGTAGGAGAATGCACACATGAAGGTTGAGAAGGCACTTGAAGCTCAAACCCAAATAGAGAAGAACCTGCACAAGACAAAACCACACATCAGCAAGTAGACAACATGCATCAAAAGAAATAAAGGCATGCAGCGGAGAGAGAGCCACTGTACCTCGCAGCAAATACATTCGGATCACAGGTAAGTAACTAACCCGCTCCTCTGTTTGCATTTGTGTAATTAGAATTCATGCAAAAGTAATGATATGGTTGAGTTTGAATGAGGGAAAGGTGGCCAGTTAACTTGGCCACCTTCATCTAGTGGACTCCACTCATCCGAGATGTCACCCAAGCGTGCGCAGAGTCAACTCAAGAAAGATGTCAAGAACAGGTAGTGGAGGAAGTGTGAACTCCGATGAAATAATGAGGGATGATTATGAGGAGGGGCCATGATGATAAAGCAGGTGGGGACCAATGGTTCGAATATGGCCAACGTATACTTTTCCAGCTCACCCCCCATCCCGAAAATATCCATAAAGGGTAATAAGTACTCCTCCCTGAGCATTGTCATCACATTTTCCTTCATTCTCTCCTCGTAACTCAGCTACAGTAGTCTCCTTGTGCCCCCACAACCTCATAACCATCATCCTCCATCAATATCTACCATATTCCTGCTCTCAGTGTTTTCTACAGAAGCACCTACAAGTTCTACAGGAGCACCTACAGGAATTCTACAGGAGGGATAGCAGGCTTCTACATGAGGGGCAGTGAGTTGTTTTGAAGGGAGAAAACACGAGTTTTAGCACGATTTTTAGTTTGATGAGATAGGCTCCATGCATGATCCCATTGAATATCAATATATGCAAGAAGTGGTTTCAAATTCAGGAGGAAATAAAGTCTTTAGGAGAGGAGAAAATACATTTAAAAAAAAAAAAGTCTCCTCTGTTTCTCTATTTTTCTCAAAAATTGTTGTCTCCATCTCCACATTTGGTTTCCCAAAAGAGTATAAACAAAATGACAGGAGGGTTTATGAGAAAGGAGCCCATTAACTCCACTAGGCTCCATGCACATCCATAAGTTGTGGACATCTTCACAAGGGAAAATTGGATGAATTTCTTTGAGAAATTCTGGGGGTTTGATGAGGAGATTGCCCAAGAGTTTTCTCTCTCTCTGGTACCACACACAAAAACTCATGCCACTGTCACCTTTAGAGGTCTTTCCATGAAGATAACCCCTTAATTTATCAGTAGGGTCACTACCCTTCCTCTTGGGCTGCCTTGGAGTAAGGATGAGAAACCAATTGGACAGGCTGCCCAGAAAAACTTTTTCCAAAACAATGAAACCCCTGTATAGGATAAAAATGGCATTAGAAGGGCTAGCATACCATATCCTTGAGATGAGTTTAGCTATCAAATAATCAAATACATTTCTTGTGAGGGGAGGTACAACATTGTCTATGGTTATCACTTTAGAATCCTCCAGGAATTAAGGTATGGCATGGACACTCCAGCACCTCAGAAGCTCAGTATCCCCTACTTCCTCCTGCAGTCCCTCATTGACTCCAGCACTAAGGTTCAAGTAGGAAATTCATAGTAGCTAGCTCACCATGGGTTAATCAAAATCCTAGTGGAGGAATCCCTCCATAGATTTACACTCCCTATAGCATGGGAAGTTTTCGGAAACATGACAGTTGAGGATGACGTAAAGGCCTTAATCTATGATGTCAATCCTACTGGAACTGAGGAGGAATAACAACAAGGGGGAGAAGGTGAAGCCACTGGTGACATAGAAGAACAAGGAAGGAAGGAGGAGGGAACTGAAATAGAGGAGGAGAAAGCTAAAGAAATAGAGTAGGAAGAAACAAAGCGAAAAGAGATAGAAAAAGAGACAAAAGGAGGAGAAAACGAGGCAGAAAAGGAAGAACAAGGAGAAGGGTCCCATGAGACTCTGGAAAGGGAGGCATCAGCTACCCTCACTACCCTCAGTACACCAATCAAGCCAAAGCAAAAGAGGGAAATGCAGGCCTCCATGTATTTCAGGGCTAGGAAGAGCACAAGAATCAAAACAGGCAAACCTCAGCCCTCTTCAAAAGTGCCAATTACAATTGAAGATTCACCCTCTGCCAAAGGGAAAGAATCCCCTTCCAAGGCACCTATCAAATATGAAAGGGGGACTCCTAGATCTTCCACATGGAAAGAAAAGGTAGTACTACAGGACCCAAAAACAGTCCTACCGGAGGCTTAGATTGTTCTACAGGAGACACTGTCAAAACTACAAGAGACCCAAAAGCTTGAGAAAAGGATGGAAGGACAGCCATAGGTAAAGGAGGAAGCAACAGAGCTACAAGAGCCTAATCCCCAGCCTAGTCTTGCCTCCTATTACAATCTACTTGAGGGAGGAAGGATAATCCCACAAAAATTTGCAATTCCACTATTCTTTGAATTAGAGAAAGAAAGAATAAGAACACATAGGTGGATGCAAATAGCCAAATCCAAAGGAGTTGAGGATATTGGCCATGTGGAAAACAAACTTAGAGAAATGGGCAGAGAGTTGAGTGCTCTCAGAGACAGAGAATAAATAACAAGAAGCTACCTTGAAATTGAAAATGAATTGTTAAGGAGGCAGGTGCAAGAGAAAGAGACTCAGCTGGCATGCATGGCCAGCTTATCCATGGAGGCATTGCAATGTAGAACACTAGCAAAATCCTATGGCCTATATCTCAAGGACCAATGGTTACAATTCCATATAAGGACTATGGCACAAAGAGGCACAATGCCTTTCCTAGATTACAGGCAGTTTATGGATCTGTGTGACCAAAGAACATTAGAGGATAAGGTAAAGATGGCAGAATTCTACCTACATAACATGGCCCTCCCATACATGAATGTGTGGGACCCCAATGCGAGGCTAGGGGACCTGCAATTAATGGCCATGGCCTCATGGATGAACGATGAAGAGTTGAGGGTAGCAGAAATAAAAAGATTGATGATAAAAGAGAAGAATGCACCATTAATGATAAGAGTTGAGCCATCAGATCCCATGGCACTCATCAGCACACACAACCTACTTGCCAATGATCCTCAGATTGCCCCTAGATATCTAAATGATCACGCACAAGCCATTGCACACTTTGAGGATATGCAAAGGCTACTTGGGGATGACTGTGTGTATGCATGCATGAGGAGATGGAACAACTTACCACACAGTCTACATATCAGGGAATATCATTCCCCCATGAGGCTAAAGGAGGCATTAAGAAGAGTGCCAATGTACAAGCACTCCATGCATAGGCTGAAGGTCAATTGGATTGGCCTCAAACTGAGTCCCCCACTGTTGTTAGGCATGCTAGAAGGCAGAAGAGAAGAAGAAGAGGAGGAGCAGTGGGAAGAGATAGACAGGAAGGCAGATTCTATGACAAATAAGAGTAGACCACATCAGAAGCCTGGGATGCTAGGGAGGCCACCAAGGCCATAAAATATGAGGAGATGGACTAAGTTGCTCAGAGGATGAGCAACACCTTCAGTAGGGGGTGATGATGAGCCTCATAAATGGGTAATTATATGGGCTCATTTTACCTCCTAACCTAGTGAAAGCAACCATTCCCTTAGCTTATTGTATGATTTTCTGGTTATGTTTATGCTTATGGAGTGAGTTGAGTTAGTTATGATGCCATGTGGTTTAACATGTGTTTAATGCAGATTATTGGTGAATTTTGAGGTCAAAGTCAAGGATCCAGTGGACAAATGGCAGCAGTAACTCGAAGTGGAAAAAGGAGAGGACTTATAGGAGGGAATACCCCTCATTTATTACTCCTCACTTCTAATTCCCCTTCATTCAGCTCAGAGTACAAGTAGCTAAATCATGCACTAGAAGGCAACCGAGCAAGTGGAGGATGACTGATCATTATCTTGAGTTTTGGGAGCCAAGCCTCCCTGATTTTAAGGAAGCTATTGGTAGCTTCATTTGTATAAGTAAAGAGGCCTAGGGCCTCACTAGGGTCAGATTTTTGTTGGATTTTTTCTTATGTAAACTCTGCTCCAACCTCGAGCTTATTATTTTGTGATAGTTTCATGTAATCTTGTTGTTGTTTTTATAATAAAGATGGAATCCTTTTTGAGCTAGCACTGAGTTACCTCAGAGGGCTGAAGCTCTTGGGTTAGGGCCCAATCCAAGTAGCCAAGCTCCTCTTTACTTGTATTTTATGTTTTATTTCAGTTTGTAGATTAGGTTGATGTTAGATGTATTTATTTTATGGTTAAGAATAGGTTTCTTTTGATGATTCAGTAGTTTGCTTCCATTTGTGATTTCTATAACAGGTTAAGTAGTGATAGAGAGAATATTCAAAAGGCTAGAAACAGTGCCTTGACCTCTCTTCCTCCCTTTGGGACAATGATTTGAGGCAAAGACCCCCATGCTACCCCAAAAACACAGATTTTCCTCATTCATAGGACTTTTAGTGTTTGCAGCTTTTTAGTAGGTTAATAGTCCAGTTTTTCATTGCTTTAGATCTTCTTCATCATGCTCACTTCTTTATTTGCAATAGTATTCTTTCATGCTTTCCTTTTTTGTAGCATTTCTCAGCATTTCCTTTCATAGATCATAGTTTAGACTAGTTTGATGCAAACTCTGTTTTTCTAGATCCACTCATTTCATTACTTGTTTGATCTTATTGGTTGGCTGTCAGTTCCTTTGTAGCAGATCTCTTCTAGTAGTAGGCTATCTTATCAACCATCGCATCCTCTATCTGATCCATGCCCTACAGGTTGCCCAAGCCTCACCTCAATTCTGCCTTAGTTTCCTGCATTTTCCATAGAACTTCTTCCTCTCTCCTTGAGCAAACCCAATCATCTTCCTCTCTCCTAGTGATTATTTGTAGACTCTAGGTGCCCTAACACCCCAATCCAACCTTCGTTCACTTTTTACACCCACTCTCACATCCTCAAAATAGTGAAAACTGCTCTCAGCCTCCTCCTGTAGGCCTCTTATAGTTGCCCTGTTTTCCTCCTGTAGATTTCCTATGTCCTCATGTAGATTTTCTTGTAGGATTTCTTTTGAAGGCTGAGTGTGGGAGAAGCCTCCAGAAGGCCACCTGAGACCTCCTAGGACCCATCCACACCATCCTACATCCTCTCATGTCCCAAGGCCATCCTCCAATGCCACCTATTTGCTGCCACATTCACACACAATAAATTATATGCATGTCAAATTCACATAAAAATCCAAAAAGATGTTTTTTGCTTATTTACTTCCAGAAATAGCTTAGGTAGATGTTTTTTACTTCCTTGAGTAGGTAATGGCATTCATTTCATGGTTTTCATAGTGCTTTCTGCAAAAGTATGATTAGTTGGTTAATTAGGGTTTACTAGGTTTGCTTTACATTTTAGTCTTTCTCCTTTTTGCAGTTAGAGTAGCATCTGTAGAGTAATCTTTCTCTCCTTTCATCACATATAGAGCTTCTTCTAGAAGCCATAGAAGTTGGCTTGAGCTCCTAGTGATTTTGCGCAGGCTGACCAAGTGACAACTTGCATTAAGAACTAGTACTTGTGCATACAACACTGATGCTTCCAAGTTTGTTATGAACTACCGAGTTGATAAGAGTAAAGTAGGCAGCCCAGGAGTTGTAGCATTATTGCTGCAATGCTGGTGCTCACCAGTTTACATCATAGATATTTTATCCTCTAGAAGCTTGATATATCAAAAGTTAAGATGGGTCTACGCAGCTTATATTGATGGGAATGTCTATTTTGGAATAGGGATTCAAGAATTTTAATTTAATTATAAAAAAATATTGGACAACTGGTAGGGATTTAATTTTGAAAACTAAAAGTCAATAAATAAAATAGAAAAACCCATGAGTAACAAAAAAAATTATTTCAATTGGTTTTTCCCTTTAAAATTCATAATATTATGAAGAATATTTTTGACAATTTATATAAATTAATGTATGCAATATATTATATATTTATTTTACATTTTACTAGTTTCATTATATATGTGTGTGTGTGAGAGAGAGAGGGAGATTTAAATCTCTTTTAACTTTTAGGTTAAACTCTTCAATCCTCCTTTACAGATTCTATGAGTTTTTTTTATTTTACTAGTTATGCTTTAACAAATAACATTGATTAAGTATATACTTAGTCATATTAAGTTTAACTATTAATTATGTATTTTTCTAACTTCTACTAAGATTACATGAAACAACTATTATTTAATCATGTAAATGTAAATATAATCTCTCTCTCTCTCTCTCTCTCCATATATATATATATATATATATATATATATATATATATATATATATATATATATATATATATATATATATATATATATATATATATATATATATAATAATAAAACTCATAAAAGTATTACAAAATTTTGATGTTATAGGAGAATTTCTCTATCTTTAGATACATAGATAGCAAGATTCCTTTATATTTTGACTCCAAAACTTCAAAACTTCCTATAGAGGATAAACTGCACAACATAAAATTAAAAGATAACACATAGGTGGAATTATGTTTTGCCAATAGCCCAAAAACCAAAATTCTTTCTGTAGACTAAACTTATGGAAATGTTAAGAACCAAAAGCATAATTTAATATACATAAAACATCAATGATGAGGAAAAGATGGTAAACAACCATGAGCATCTAGTTGATTTGTCAGGATGATCACAATTGATGTAGAGGAGCTATTGAAGAAGTCATCTTTCTGAGTCATTATTCCCTGATGTTGACGAACCACAACTACAATCACATTATCCATGCTACAAACCCTTTTCTCTAGAGAGTTAATGTTTTTCTTGAGGTTTATTAAAATTATCAGAGCCATGTCCATATCTTTTCCTAGAGATGTTTCTATTTCTACCAATCTTACTAAGACCACTTTATGTTTGTATCACAACTCTTCAATGGTTCTCTCATATTTTCGGAGGGAGCTACGAGTGGATCATAGCTCCCCAAAATCCATGATTGTTATTGTAGAAGGGGATAAGAAAAATAAACTTGGAGTAGGTTAATATCAAGTTCAATTATCCATGTAGAGCACTCAACTAGACCACATGTTCAAGCAATAACCAAATGTGTGGGTCCACCATTTCATCATGTTTCTGTTTAATATGAAATCACTCGAATTTTCATGCTAAGTGGAAGAATTACTCCCAAATTTCGTTGATGATGGATTCCAATCTTATGTCTTTTGCATTTATTCCTTTAACTGGGTGTTGAAGATTCTGGATGTTTCCAAAATTGTAAGGGGATCTCCCTGACATGAAGTCCCAATTAGACCTCACATAAGTTGGTGTAGATGTCCCATCCAGGCAGGCAAACTGGCCACTGGAACTTCTTCAAAGATATGCCTTGGTTACGATTATGCACAAGAGAATGAAACACTTCTTTGGGGAAGCAAGTATGTGAGCTTTGTGATACACCTAATGTAAGGTGCATGAGAGAAAATCCATGACAGGTAAAAGGAAAATGATCCTCTGGTTAGAAAAGTAGTAGTACTATCCTAGAGGGGGACTCAAGAAGGATGAGAAAGATTTGTTGATTACCTGCAGATTAGTCCACATAATAAGAAACAATCTTTAAAGTAGAACAACACTCATTCAATAAAAACCATAGCTAAGAAATGAATTATTTAATTCACTTAGTATGTAATTAAAGAGACATATATCATAAGCATAACAAGAGTAGTCCTATTATATCTAGGATACATGTATGAAGAAGTGTTAGCTCATAGATTTGTTGATTAAGAGTGAAAGATCCCAAGTACACTATTGTATGAATGAAACACTATATCCAATAGTGGAACATGAAGCCACAACTTGCTTATCCAAAGAATGATCTATCTCCTATGCAAATACAAGAGAATCCAAGGCAAGACTCTAAGAATCCAAGCCCTTAGCTTGGGTTATGAGGAGCTATTTATAATA
Source organism: Pinus tabuliformis (assembly GCA_031772625.1). NCBI lineage: Eukaryota > Viridiplantae > Streptophyta > Pinopsida > Pinales > Pinaceae > Pinus > Pinus tabuliformis. Next base: position 596,223,522 of record CM062807.1, on the reverse strand, counting down.
AATAACAATGACCTTTGAGTTTTCTTATGACTCTACAACTCCTACGACTATTCATATCCTATTCATGGCTTATTACATTCCATATGCGACTATTCACATTCCACATGTGTCCATTGGACTTCATTACATAAAATTTATTACATAAGATAAATTACATATGAGATGGTGGCTATATAAGACAAAACTGATAATGGGACAAATGCTCATCAAATTAATAAATCATTTGCTTCCTCATCTAGCTCATTTGTAATGTATGTGTGCCATGCTCTAAACTTTATCGAGATGGATTTGACCCAAATTCACAAGTCCCATACATATTGCATTTTCACCTCCATTACCTCCGAAAAATATGTTCCTGGAGCTTGAATGTACATTATTTGATAGCCATGAAAGTTTCATATGGGATTTGACTGGTGTGATGGCGTATTGTATAATAATTCCATTGGTGAACTCCAAGCCTTTTGTTATGTTTCTTTCTTGATCTATTCAATGTATTTCCTCATCTCCTAGAAGATGATATCTTTGCTTCTGATTTCTTCAAGTGTTCCTATTGTGGGCATTCTGTGTTTCTGTGTTAGAGAATTGAAATCATAATGTAGTCGATTATAGGCAGTAATAGTACTAATAGAATATTATCCAAGATGAATGTAGTGGTGATGGTGGAGCCTCAACTGAACTTTATCTATCTTTGTGGAAATCTTGTCTTTCCTTTCCAAATGCCTTGGAGCATATGGATACTTGGCATCCCACTCCTGAAGATGGTCAACCACTTTGTTTTCTACTTTCAAGGGTTTTACCACTTCCCGTGATTTCTTCTGAATACCAACAAGATGAGCCACTACCTATTATATAAGTATCATCTTATCATATAGTCATTCCATGGTTTCCTCCATTGGCCTGAGTTCTTACCATATGGATGATTACCATTCTATGGTGTTGAAAATCTGTGATGATAATGTAGGTTCTCTGCCACAAGAAGTTCGACTTTTTGCTTCATTGTAGTAAGTTATTTCCTTAATATATAATTCCCACTTAGAAGATATTCATAGTTTTCTTCTGCTACTATGGAAAAAGAAAAAATTTCTTCCATGACTTCCCTAAGATTCCTTCTAGTGTTGGAAACTCTCACCTTTTTTGTAGCAACAAAGATTGGATTTTGAGGATCCTTTGGAAAGTATCTATTCCTTCTCTACATGATCCTCTTCATAAGCTGATCAACCGTGACACTACATACATCCATGAATCTGTATTCCGGTGGAGGCATGATCCCCATCTCTCCAAATGGAAGATTACCACCTGTGAGAGGAGGTTCTTGTGGAGAACCTAACTTATCATCCATGGGTTGAATGGTGTATTCTTCCTACAAATATTCCTCTTCAATATCTTGAGTCAATTTTTCTTCTTCCAGTCTCTATGCTACTTCTTCCTACTTCTCTTAAGTCAACTATTCTTCTTCTAATCTTTGTGCTACTTCTTCCTCTTGGGACTACCTTTGTTGTTCTTCTTCTATCCTTACCCTCTCCTCTTATTCTTCTTGTTTCTTTTGAAGAAACTCATCATGCAACCTCTTCTCCTCTTATTCTTCTACTTATCTCCTCCCTTGTTTTGCTTGAATAACTCTTATGTTCAGAGGATCAACTTTCCACTTCCTGCCACTCTCACCTGTCGAATCATATCTGATCCTTTTCTTAGGAGCTACATTTATTGCTTGAGGGGTTATCTGTTCTTCCTCTCGGACCTGCATATCTTGAGTTGGTGGATCTTAGGGTGAACTGGTCTCTGTTGTTGTATGTCTCTGTTGTTGTATGTTTTTTTCTAACTGCATTATACTAGTTCTTCATTTTTTCATATTTTGTTGTGGACATTGATGAATGCTGCATACTGTAATTTATCCTTTATCGATGCTGCCTGAACACTCTCCCAAGATCATATCAATGAAAGCATTTCTAACTAACTACATACTATAATTTTCTAACTAACTCTATGTTTCTTTCTAACTGCATTATACTAGTTCTTCATTTTTTCATATTTTTTTGTGGACATTGTTGAATGCTGCATATTGTAATTTATCCTTTATTAGTGTTGCTTGAACACTCTCCCAAGATCATATCCATGAAAGTATTTAGTGGCGAAGTGTAAGCAATCCAACTCTTGTATTTATGTTGCTATCTCCTTGTGGCACTTCAACACATATAATTCGATCCTCAATAGGAAGGTGGGCCAAGGGGATTTCTTCCTCGAGTGAATAACTCTTGATAATCCCTTGTCCAATTGATTTTTTTCTTCTTGCATGACCACCTTATTGGTCACATATTGTGACATGAGATGAGGGGATATCTAACATTGAAAACATCTAATGTATGCACCCTCGAGAGATGAAAACCAATCTGTGATATCTCATATTGAATCCTTCACCTTATCAATCATCCAAGGAGGATTGATATTGAATATAATATGAAAGATAGCTGCAAAGAAGTGTTTGGCCAATCTGTCATATGCACCTCTGAAGCTTGATCATGATACCACTCTGTAGTGGAAATAAACTGGGAACTTGTCCTCAGGGGTCCAATTCTAGTACATTCCTGGGAACACATACTGTGCACATATTCCATATAAAAGAAATGCATACATGTAGAATTTCGGGGCTTGGTTTACTGTCAAATATGCTTTTTCCTACCCCACATGACGCTGCAACTCAAATGACAATATATCTGCTCAATTGAAGATTCTTCCATGGGTTACCACCATATTGAGCATATATATATAGTTTTCCTCAAACACCTCAACATTCATGTGCCCATGCAACAAATAAAACATGGCTATGAGATACGGATATACATCTCTGAGGATCTTAGTCAGGTAGACTACAGATGGGCAATGGTGAAACTTAGTGGGCTCTCGACACCATGATTTGATAATGTCACGTGTGTTGAGGTTGGCACATCTAATGTAGAAGTAATCATTTTCATATTTCGTGGGTCTAAGCATCTTGTAGCATATTTTCTTGTCATCTCCATAATAAGTGGTGAGCTGACTACCACTCACACTAACGAGCATGAGATGAGAGTCATCCATATGTGTAATGATCCACTCAATTACTTCTACATAGGGGATCACCAAGAATCTACATGTGATCCTTTGTATCTTAGACCACTTGATGTTGATGTATTCTTGCACGTCTTCCAAGTCCTCAACAAAATATTTCTGCATGAATGTATTTTATATGCTGCTTCATGTGATCTCAGTAGACATATTAATGAAGAACTGTGTTTTTTGCATACATGGGAATGATTTGCTTGGTAACTTCAGTAGGTTCCTCATTATTTACTTCTAAGACTTATTTTTAGGCCACTTTACAAGGTGGCATGACTCTAACAAATGATGAAAGTGAGACAGTACTTATAGCTTGAACACCTATTTGTGGCATCACACTCATAATGACAAGATTAGCTTTATGAAACCTAACTAAGAAATAATATCTCGTAAATCATGTACAAAGAGCCATCAAATGTAGCTAATCATGAAAATATATCAATGACAACACAAAATCACTTGCATGCATAAGAAAATAAGCATGCAAACTAGGAGGGTGCACTTTCAAAGGACGAAGGAAGGTCAAGGGTCATTCAAAGCTTTGTAGTGTACTCATGCACTCAAGAAAGTGAAGAAAACCATCAAGGGAACAATGGCACACTTCAAAGGGTTGAAGGGGTGATTTTTTGTACCTTCAGGCCTTCATAGTTCGCTCATGCACTCAAGGAGACAGAGAGGGTGAACTAGCGCACTTCGAAGGGACGAAGGAACATTTTTTCAATACTTAATTTCTTCAGGGTGTGATCATGTGCTCAAAGGCAAGGAGGGCACACTAGCGCATGATGAAGGGTCAAACGAAAATCATTCAAGTATTGCTTGTAACGAAGGAGTGAGCTCAAGAGGGAAACTTGGTCATTTTGGGTGCCTCTTTATGGCTGATTGGGCTTCGAGTTTCAGAAGTGCATTCTGCCTGAGGATTACTCAAGAACAAGTTTGACAAAAATATTTCATGATAATAATGCAAAGAAGATGGATATGCAAGCTTATATGGACCCTATTGCAATCATGGTAAATGTGAAAGGTTGAGGAATGTGCAAAGTATCTGCATGCGACAATAGAATAACACTTGCAAAATCAAGATTGAACATAAATGCCAATGAATAAACAAAAAAAAAGAAACACCAGCAAGAAAAGAAATATCGACAGTGAAATCATGAAAGGAAATGAATATATTCAACGTGAAAAACACAATTGTGATGTAGGTTGATGAAGATAATCTTGATCCACACCTGTGCACCCAACCCAAATGAGAATGATTATGAAAATGAATGATTAAATTTGGTTAATCTGAAATATTTTACATCCAAAAATGTTTCATGCATGATTGCCTCTTGTCAACAAGTGAAAGGATTATTTAAGGGAATTTAAATGGGCTTCTATTTTCTAGAAGTGCGGCCACATTCAACAAAGAGGAAAGTCAATGCAACGAGGAAGAGTGCATGGCTTTAGCATGAAGTAGTGTGCTCAAGTAGGGTGCACTTTCTCAACATGTGGAAGTGCACTCAAGGAGGGGACACTTCTTCATCCTGAAGGAGTGCGCTCAATTCAAGTGCAAGTCTCACACACTTGAAGTGTGCTTTGCCTTAAAGAGAATTTTTCTTGCTTTTGTTTGATTTTTTATTCTTTTGTGTGCTTTTTTTAGTGTGTGGATGGCGTAAAGGCTAGTTTCTAAGTCAAGGTAAGGCATTAGTTCACCTAAACATGGACTATATAGCCTAAGAACCTTTAAGGGTTAGGTGATGACACTTAGGAAACTTTGACTTTAGGAGGATGCAACACTAGTAGAAAACATACAAATAACAAATCAAACAAGACAAAAACACTAGGGGGATTGAAACAACGATTCTTGTAGGCTCTAAAATTGACTAAGGAAAAAATTTTGGAGGGTCGTTGTCACAACAACAACACTTGGCAAAGCACTGGGAGAACTCTAGCTTCTCTAAAATGGTTTTATTTAAGTGCAAATTCTCAATTATCCAGGAAGTATTGATTCAATCAATGATTTACCTTAGCTCTCCACTCTTACCTAGTTAAAAATATATTTTTTCCTATTTCATTACTCGATGTAACACAACGTAAAGCAAGCCATATCATTATCCTGTCGACATAAGTAAGGGTAATATAGTACAGTGAGTTAAAACAACTAGAGTATGAGTTTTACATCTGTGGCATTGCTCCCATTCCAACAGGCTTGAAAAATACCCTGATAGAGTCTATTCAGGAACATAAATTTTGCTTCACTACCAGCGAGCCTGGACAGTACCCCAATGAAGTGGCTTGCTTCACCTCCCTATGTAGGAAGCCTTTCTCTTCTTTCACCCTTTTATTTTTATTTCTTTTCAATGTGACTATGCATAGGCACTTATTATTCTTCAATGGGCAGAAGAGAGATCCTGAATTATTGAGAGAAGAAGAGGTTTCTCCTTGAGAGACAAGTTTTATACCTCTAATGATTTGATCACTACAAGTTTTCTCCTTGTCTTACCCTACTAATATAGATATGAAATAAAACACACTATTCATAAACAGGACCGAGTGTAGGAATAAGAATTTTAAAAATATATGGGCATCATGGTTCATGAATGGCTTCAAGGCTGAAGGATTGTATTTTCCAAGGGAAAATCACTGACTTGAAAGATGTAAACCAAATCAAGGACGAGGGTGATGGATAAGCCAAGTGTTCCGTGTTACCAAATCTTTTCCTTCACAAAAGATTATCCACATCATATTGAAGCTAAAAACCAACTTTATTCAAGAGCCAATAAAACCAAAAGAGAAAAAAGGGAAGATGCAAGAGAAAAATAAGAATGTAATGTATCTAACTAAATTCACCCTAGACTAAATAGTAGAAGGTCCGACCATGTGAAGTGGAATTTTCAATCTATGCATAGAAGCTGCTCCCGACCTTTGGGTTGAAATACGTGATCGTATATAGCCCAAATAATGTGTAGTGTAGTGTAAATGATAAATAATGTAAACATTCACACCGATACATAGAAATAGGTTGTTCAATCACAACGGTGCATCACACTCAACTTCTTTACCTAATGAAAGGCTCCACAACAATAATAATCACTAGGCCTATGGCCATATTGGACATGATGGAGCGCATGCAAGTAAATTACATGAAACATGGGTCCATACTAATAATATTATTCCAAAGAGTATCCAATAGGATCATGGAAACAACTTTCAGGGAAACTGTGATATGAAAAATTAAATAAAGACAGATTCATGCCATAAGCGACAATAATGAGATGACCACAATCCATGTTGTCGTGCAAGTGAGATTATTTGATGGATGATGTAAAAGATCCATTAAGACCCTTCTATGCTTCCACACCACATACATTAGTGGAAATTTCAGCCTAAAAGTTGCATCTTACAGAAAAATAATAAAATAATAGTTACGAATTTTGGAGGGAAAATAAGAAAATTACTTTTTTTCATTGTATTTTTAGCTTATACCCTTATAGGTTTACTCAAATTTCAAGTGTATATAATCATTGGATGTGGAATTATACTCAAACTTCAAGAGTAGATACACATTGGATGCATAACGAAATTCCACACCCAGCAAGTGTCTACACTTGAAATTTGAGTAAACTTATAAGGAGATAATCCAAATATTGTTGGCATTATGACACAGGTTTGGCACTATGACCTAGGTGTTGTCCTTGATGGCATGTCTAATATGGTGTTAGCTCCAATTCCAATGATGTGGGGACGGGGCAGAATCGTAAACCTTGTTCATAACTCAAATGACAAATCATAGTTCAGCCTCTTAGAATGAAGGAAAAAGAGATATACGTAGGTTCCTCTTAACCAAGTCGCGTATACACACGGTATTGCCAATCAAAAGGCATGTATGCATATGCACGCACTTTCATGCAAGGAAAAGCACGTACATGTGGGAAAACTTGTTTTTGGTCCATGGTATTTGGTCCTTGGTATTTGGACCTATGGTTTTGGACCATGGTATCTCGTCCAAAGTGTTGAACCCAGGTATTGGGTCCCAAGTATTGGTTCTAAGTGGTTTTGGACCATCTTATTAAGTAATGCCTAAGACTATAAAAGGGGAAGGAGATCATTAGGCAAAGGCACTAAAGGATTGAATATCTTATGAATAGCAAGATCTAGAATACTGGTCATTAGGTTGTGGTGCATAGCTAGATCTAAATCAAGGAGGAACATGAGCGCAAGGAGAAGGATCAGTTCTATTGATGGGTCAAGATCTTAAAGATTGAAGAGAAGTGTCTTTGTGTGATTTTGATCTGTTATATTTGGCACATGACTTGATCTAAAAAACTGATAATCTTGGAATAACTGATGTCTGAATAATTGAAAAGGGTAAATTATCGCTTATAGATTTGTACGCAGGTTCAGCATAGCATAGGCATGTATACATGCTCGTTCGATAATTCAAAATAGCATATACATAGGTTGGCCTTAATACAGCAGCGTATGCATGCAAGTTCCACATATTGAAGTAGCGTACATCTCATAAAATATGTTTTAGCTACTTCTTTTTATTGCTGCAGTGTTCTGGGTTCAGGATTGGTTTGTGGTTACTGTTACTATATTATGGTTACAGCATTTAGAGAAGTGATTGTTTGATTTAGTTTTGTTTGGTGAAAAGAAGATTGGTTGATGCAGATATATTTGATGTTTGATTGATGTTATTGATGGATCCAGTATGAAAATTTATGAAATGTGGTCCCTGGAAGAACAGAGAAGGTTGTAGCCTTTTGTAGGTCAGCACCTACATACTAGTACATCAGCTAGTACAAGAGCTAAGGGGGTTGTAGCTCCCTTCCAGGAGAAGCTGGAGAACAAGAGAAGGTTGTAGCCTTCTGCAGGTAGAATCCTACGTACTGGTATAAGACTGCCCCAGTACAAAAATATTGTAAAAAAAAGTTTCTTATTAAAAGAAGATAGAGACGAATTACAACAGGTGGTTTTCACCCACATTGGGTTTCCACCTTATATCATGGTGTTCACGTGTGCTTCTTGTGTGTGATGATCTATTCCGTTTTACTGCACCTGTTTACCGTTTATGTGGTTGATAATGTTCTGATGCACTCATTAAAGATCAACTAACTGATTCATAAGTTTACTGGATATACACTAGTTGCATTAAACACAATTGCGTATACACACAGGTTGCCTTAACTGAAGTAGCATATATGAATCTGATAATGGAAATGAAAATATTATTGATTTGCTAATACTGATTCACCCCCCCCCTCCTTCTCAGTATTATTTCCAACAATTGATATCAGAGCAGGTTCTTCAGAAGAAGCTTGATCGCTTGAAGGAAGATCTATCATCATGAGCAACTACGAAAAGGAGGCATCCATCAGGCCACCAATCTTTGATGGAAGAAACTTCATCTAGTGGAAGGTAAGAACCACAACCTATCTTCAATCTCTTGGTACAGAAATATGGGATATGTGGAAGGAGGATACACATTTCTGTCAGCAACTCCTACAGATACGGCTAGTAAAAAGAAATATGAAACAAATGCAAAGGTTTTCAATACTCTATTGGGAACTCTATCTCAATCAGAATTCATCAAGGTTATGCAGCTCAAAATTGCCAAATAAATATGGGACAAGATCATTCTAAGTTATGAAGGAGACGATCAGGTAAAACGTGCAAAACTACAATCTCTCATAATTCAATATGAAACTCTTAGAATGCAAAATGATGAAAGTGTGGCTATTATTTCCTACATATAAATGAGATTGTTAATCGCATGAAAAAATTGGGTGAAGAAATAAAAGAAGTTACTTCAGTTGAAAAGGTTCTAAGATCTTTGTCTTCTAAGTTTGAATCAAAAGTTTCTGCCATAGAAGAAAAGCAGAATCTTTATTACCATTTCATAGCTTCATGAAATTCTAATTGCTTTCAAAATGAGAAATGGAGTTCCATCAGACATGAGAGAAGCCACATTCAAAGGAGAATACAATGAGTCAGGATATATGTCAGAAGGAGAGGAAGAATCAAATTTTGTCAAGAACCTTCAACGGGGTTCTGGAAGATTCAAAGGTAAGCTACCTTTCAAATGCTTTGTTTGTGGAAGAGTCGGCCAGTATGCAGCCAAATGTCCTCATAAAGATAAGCTTGATAAAGGTAAGGAACCAGTTATATGGAACAGAAAAGAAAATGTAAGTAAGAAGAGCTATTATACACATGAAGGCAACGATGGATTTTCAAATAGTGATGAAGATGAACATGGTAATGATTATAGAATTTTGATGGCATTTGAAGATGATGATTTCTTGGATGCTATAGATGAAGAAGGTCTATATGAAGAAATTTCTAAACTTAAAGTTTGTTTATAAGAAAAGAGTATGATTATAGATACTCTAACATTCCAACTTGCTGAAAGGGAAAAACACAATGAAAAGTTAGAATGTGAAATGGTGGGACTTAGAAAAGATATTGAGAAAACAAAAGCTCTTAATGTTAGATTTGCTAAAGGATATGAAACTTCAGATGAGATTATCAAAGTGCAGTGTTCTCCTCTAATCAAGATAGGTCTTGGATATACTGAAGAAGCATCTCAAGCACAGAAGCATCCACCTCCAAAAGTTATCTTGATGCAGCAAGGAGAAGTGAACAGGTTGACAATCGTCAGAAAAAGCATAAATTGGATCACTAGGTAAATCAGGGTCAATCTACTTCAAGGATGAACAGAAGCTACAACCAACCGCAGGTAAATCATTCTCAGTTTGCCTCAAGAATGAATGTCAATGGAAACTACAATCACCTGGTGATAGATTTGATAATCGCGGGAATTTCTTTAATGGCCAATGTTTCTCGTGTCATAACTTTGGACACAAATTTGCTCAATGTGTTGCCTACAAGATCATCATGACTAGAAAAGCACGAAATCAAATGGGTGTGATTGGGATCATGAAAAGGACCTACAATAACTTTTCTGCTCTTGAAAATGAAATAGAATGTTCTATTTGTAACAACTTCGGTCATGAATCATCTAAATGCAAGAGTAGGTTTTGGCAAACATCTCATAAGGAGCAAGCTTCATCGGATCCCAAAACAAGGATAAAGAAAGAACCACAACTAGAAAGATGTGGTATAGCCTTATATGCGGAAGGATAGGAAAATCAGTGGTACATCGACAGTGGATGCTCGAAACATATGACAGGTGATAAAGAAAAACTTTAGTCATATAGTGCCTTAGAAAAGGAAAGGAAGGTCTCATTTGGAAATGACACCCCTGCACTCATAAAAGGTAAAGGTTATGTTCTTTTGAAAGAAAAATTCAAAGCTGGAAATGTTATGTATGTTGATGGCTTAAAGCATAATCTATTGAGTGTTAGCCAAATGTGTGATCAAGGAAATGAGGTAATATTTCGATCAAATGGATGTATTGTTCGTGAGCTTGATACAGGAGAAACAATGATCAAAGGCATAAGAACTCCAAATAATTTATACATACTCAAGGGAGGACAACAACAATGATATCTAAGAAAGAATGATGAACACTGGCTATGGCATAGAAGATTAGGGCATCTAAGCTTCCCTCAGATAAGGAAAGCATGCAAATATCAGGTTGTTCGCGATCTTCCTGACATCAAAATTCCAGACAATACAATATGCAAATCATGTCAGTTTGGTAAGCAAACCAGAACACATTTCCTTGAGAAGGAAGGATCAGCTAGTAAGCCAATTGAACTTGTCCATACTGATTTATGTGGTCCATCAAGGAAAAAGTCACCTCGTGGAGAAGAATACTTTATATTGTTCATTGACAACTTTTCCAAGATGTGTTGGATAGGAATTCTGAAGCATAAAGATGAAGATTTTGAAAATTTCAAAGCTTTCAAAGCCTTGGTTGAAAATGAATCAGATCGCAGAATGAAATGCCTCAGGTCTGATGGAGGAGGGGAATTTACCTCGGATGAATTTTTTTACTTTTGTGAAGAACATGGAATAAGAAGGGAATTCTCTACTGCAAGGACTCCTCAACAAAATGTAGTGGAAATGATGAACAAAATGGTTCAACAAATGGCTCGTGCTATGCTTGATGAGTCTGGAACTCCTGCAACCTTCTGGGGTGAAGCTGCATTTGTTGCCATTACTATTCTCAATAAAACAAACATTCGGGTAAACAACACTCAAACTCCTCATGAACTTTGGTATCATAAGATTCCTATGGTAAAATACTTCAAAATTTTTGGAAGCAAATGTTACATCAAAAGGACTGATGAAAACCTTGGCAAGTTTGAACCTAGAGTAGATGAAGGCATTCTGCTTGGTTACTCTTCCTGAAGTAAAGGATATAAGTGTTACAATAAAAGACTTGGAAAAATTGTTGAAAGTATTGATGTAGTGGTTGATGAAGTAGGCGACAATCCAAAGTAGATAAAAACCAATGATTTTGAAGATGAAGATGACTATCCTTCAACTTCAAATCAAACTAATGATGAAGAAACCTATGAGGCACCAAAAGAATAGATAAGGGTAGAAGAAAAGACTCCATCCAGGTACGTCTAGAAGAATCATCTAGAGACTCAAATTTTGGTGCAGAAAGAGGCAGGTGTTCAAACAAGAAGAACTATTATAGAAGCTTCAAGTTATCTAGCATTGCGCTCCTCCGCCAAACCACGAAATGTAAGTGAAGCATGCAAAGATGAATGCTGGATCAAGGCCATGAATGAAGAACTTGAGCAGATTGATAAGAATAACACCTGGGAATTGGTTCCTAGACCAAATGATAAGACTGTCATAGGGACCAAATGGATATTCAAAAACATCCTGAATGAAAATGGTGATGTTATTAGAAACAAGGCCAGACTTGTTTGTAAAGGGTATGCTCAACAAGAAGGTGTAGACTTTGAAGAAACGTTTGCACCGGTTGTTAGACTTGATGCCATAAGAATGTTCCTTGCTCTTTCTAGCTTTCAGGAGTTCAAAGTATATCAAATGGATGTGAAATCTACCTTTCTAAATGGAGACTTAGAAGAAGAAGTGTATATTGAGCAACCAGATGGATTCAACCTTGGGAATGATCCAAAACTTATGTGCAGACTCAAAAAGGCTCTCTATGACCTTAAAAAGGCTCCAAGGGCTTGGTATTATCGTTTGGACAAGTACCTCCATCAACAAGGTTTTTCAAAAGGATCAACAGATAGCAATCTATACATGAAAATTGACAATGATAAATTGTTAATACTTGTTGTGTATGTTGATGATATCATATTTGGTAGCAATGAAGAAACCATGAGTCAAAACTTTGCTTTGGTGATGCAATAAGAATTAGAAATGTCCTTGCTTGGTGAGCTCACATATTTTCTTGGTTTACAAGTCCAACAAAACAAAGACGACATTTTTCTATCACAAACCAAGCACCTCAAGCAGATCTTGAAGAAATATGGGATGGAGGATTCGAAACTAGTATGTACCCCTATGGTAAAAGGATGTAGCCTCAACGCAAATGATGAATCAGCAGCAGTATATCAACCAACCTAGAGATCCATGATTAGTTGTCTGCTCTATCTGACAGGTACCCGACCAGACATCATGCATGCAGTGGGAATAGTTGGAAGATTCCAGGCAAATCCAAAGGAAGCACACCTTCGAGCAGTTAAATGGATTTTCAAATATCTTCAAGGAACACAAAGCTATGGCTTATGGTATCCTAGAGACACAGATCTCACACTTCATGCATATACAGATGTAGATTGGGCAGGAAGCGTGGATGACAGAAAAAGCACTAGTGGTGGTGCATTCTTTATGGGATCCAGATTAGTATTTTGGTTTAGCAAGAAACAAAGTTCAATTGCATTATCTACAACTAAAGCAGAATATGTGGTTGTCGCATCTTGCTGCACGCAACTCCTTTGGATGATGCAAACATTGCAAGACATTCAAATCACTTGTACTCCACCTATCTCCATTTTATGTGATAATACAAGTGCAATTAGTATTTCAAAGAATCCAGCCATGCATTCAAAGACCAAGAACATACCTATCAAATATCATTTTCTTCGGGAACAAGTGCTTGAACAAAAGCTCAAATTGGAGTATCTTCCCTCCAAGGAACGTGTTGCTGATATATTCACCAAACCACTGCCTAGGGAGAAATTTGAATACCTCAAACAGAAGCTGGGAGTAGTTGATGCATTATCTTGCTATTGAAACTTATCTGTTTCAGAGAAAAGTGGTTGTATGCGAGTTTCATGAAGAACATCTGCGTACATATGCATGTTTCTGTGGATACAGTCGGATATATGTTGATTTGAAGAAAAAAATGGGCCAGACTCAGGATGAAAAGAGTCTGATATGGGTCTGACAAAGACCATCTGGCATAGGTTCAGGGGGAGCATTTACTTCTAATAATGCATTGTTGGCATTATCTTAGAAGATCTTGGTCTACTTCACAATTGTTTTTTATTAAGGTGGAACAGGTGCAGAGGGAGATCATGGTTGCTGGTCTGGATGATGATTAACAGATGCTACTGATGATAGTTGCTGATGACTATCATAGTCTTCTATGAGATATTTAGTCTCTATGTCATGTATTTCTTTTATTATCAAGGTCATGTAACGGCGTACTTTGGTTTCCCCACTATGCCTGGGATGGATGTTGTAATGTTCTTGTTTATCATGTGTAAACTTTTGGTGTATCCCCACTTGGTTGGGTGGATGAGTCAATACAGGTATATCCCCACTTGGTTGGGAGATGGATGTATGTATGAGTCTTTGGTGATAGGAAGGTCATTTATGATGTATAGAGTCATGTTCCTTCCTGTAGAACATCTTTTTGCAGACCTTGCCTACAGTCAAGGGGAGCATGGACAACACAGCAGAGCAGAGATTTCAACATGTACTTAGGGGGAGCATAACCCTTTTCCCTTGATGACAAAGGGGGAGAATGACTTTGAGTGACTTGGGGTTTCCATCAAGTCCAAAGGGGGAGATCGTTGGCATTATGACACAGGTTTGGCACTATGACACAGGTGTTGTCCTTGATGGAAACCCACTCAAATGAAAAATCACAATCTAGGCTCTTAGAATGAAGGAAAAAGAGATATACGTAGGTTCCTCTTAACCAAGTCGCGTATACACATGGTATCGCCGATCAAAAGGCGTGTATGCGTATGCACACACTTCATGGAAGGAAAAGAATGTACACGTGGGAAAAATTGTTTTTAGTCCATAGTATTTAGTCCTTGGTATTTGGACCTATGGTTTTGGACCATGGTATCTCATCCGAAGTGTTGAACCCAGGTATTGGGTCCCAATTATTGGTTCTAAGTGGTTTTGGACCATGGTATTAAGTAAGGCCTAAGACTATAAAAGGCGAAGGAGATCATTAGGCAAAGGCACTCAAGGATTGAATATCTTATGAAGAACAAGATCTAGAATACTGGTCATTAGGTTATGCTGCATAGCTGGATCTGAATCAAGGAGGAACCTGAGCGCAAGGAGAAGGATCAGTTCTATTGATGGGTCAAGGTCTTAAGGCTTGAAGAGAAGTATCTTTGTGGGATTTTGATCAGTTATATTTGGCACATGACTTGATCTATAAAACTGATAATCTGGGAATAACTAATGTCTGAATAATTGAAAAGGGTAAATTATTGCTTATAGATCTATATGCAGGTTCAGCATAGCAAAGGTGCATATACACGCTGGTTCGATAATTCAAAATAGCTTATACACAGGTTGGCCTTAATACAGCAGTGTATGCACGTAGGTTCCACATATTGAAGTAGCGTACGTCTCATAAAATATGTTTTAGCTACTTCTTTTTATTGTTGCAGTGTTTTGGGTTCAGGATTGGTTTCTGGTTACTATTACTATATTCTGGCTACAGCATTCAGAGAAGTGATTGTTTGATTCAGTTTTGTTTGGTGAAAAGGAGATTGGTTGATGCAGATACATTTTATGTTTGATTTATGTTATTGATGGATCCAGTATGAAAATTTATGAAACGTGGTCCCTGGAAGAACAACGAAGGTTGTAGCCTTCTATAGGTCAGTACCTAGGTACTAGTACATCAGATAGTACAACAGCTAAGGGGGTTGTAGCTCCCTTCCAGGAGAAGCTAGAGAATGAGAGAAGGTTGTAGCCTTCTGCAGGTAGAAGCCTGTGTACTGGTATAAGACTGCACCAGTACAGAAATATTGTAGAAAGAAGTTTGTTATTAAAAGAAGATAGAGACGAATTACAGCATGTAGTTTTCACCCACATTGGGTTTCCACCTTATATCATGGTGTTCATGTGTGCTTCTTATGTGTGATGATCTATTCTGTTTTACTACACCTGTTTACTATTTATGTGGTTGATAATGTTCTGATGCACTCATTAAAGATCAACTAACTGATTCATAAGTTTACTTGATATATGCTAGTTGCATTAAACACAGTTTCGTATACACGCAAGTTGCCTTAACTGAAGTAGCGTATATGAATTTGATAATGGAAATGAAAATATTATTGATTTGCTAATACTGATTCACCCCCCCCCCCCCCCACCTCTCAGTATTATTTCCAACAAATATAAATTTAAAAAAAGTATTTTTTTTTCCTTCCAAAATATTTACATGTACCTTTTTTTAATCTTAAAGGATTTTGATTGGTTTACATATTATGTACATGAAAATTTCATGGGCACTTTTAGGCTGAAATTTCGACTAATAATGAAGATTTTCTTGAGGTGGGATGCAACGGTGGAAGTTCAATAGTCAAATTAAAATTTATTCCTTGAGTGTTGAAAACTTTTAGGTGAAGACAATGAGCATCCCTTAGGTGAGATTTGACATCCCACATGATGACATTAACAGAAACTTTGTGCAAAAGAATCATGAAATGACAAGAATCACAAATACTATCATGGTGACAAGAACCTGACATAACCATCAACCTAGGATGAAGTGTCCTACTCACCTAACTTAAGTTTAAAATTCGTGGAAACATGATCAACTGCTTATCAAAACAAGAGTCATTATTAAGATCACGAGATTCAAAAAATTGAGGTTGATTAGATGGATTTTTCTGATGACCACAAAATCCTCAATGATAAGCATGTCATCTTCTTGATCAAAAGGAGATATACTTGAAAGAAAATCCTCGATGATCGCATCAGACTCCATTTTAAATTCCCAAAAATCTGAATATTCTTACAGAAACAAAGGTTCATCCATGTCAATCGACCAATCATTCCCATGTAATTCATAGAAAAGGAGATCATCATGGCCATGGTTGCTCAAGGGTTTAGTTTGATTAATGGGTAAAAGATCGACTGATGAAATATAAAGGTGTGAAGATGGTGAGTTGGAAAGATCAAAGGACTCACCATTAGGGGAATAGGTGAAAGAAAAAATAATTCTTCATCAGCACATTGATATCTGATTTAGTGATTGGTTCGAGTTGAAAACATGGAACATCAAAAGGAGGGGGACATGACGCAAAAGGAATATCCAGTATTTCCTCACGATGATGAAATTATTCTTTATAGGGAGGAAATAATGAATCAGATTCAAAATATTTTCTTGACATCCAGACCAAGAAATGAAACTTCTCATCTAAGAACTGCTAGTCCACATCCTCATCACGGAATTCATAACGAAGATGAAGGAAACGATCAGAATTTTTTTTAAGAGATTCATTTCATTCCATTCTCATATGATTAATTTAATCAATAACATCTTGATACTCATATTTGTCGAAAATGCAATCAAGTTCAAAAACCAACTGCTTAAAAGATGAAACAAAAGTAGTAGGTAGCGATTAGCACCATTGCTTCACACGACCATCCAATGTAAGGGTAAACAATTGTGCAAGGATTTCTTTAGAATAAACACCACTTGAAAAAAATTTGAACAAACTTAATTACGTAACAAGGACGATTGTTATACCCTTGCCATCGAATTTAAAATGTGACAAGTTATGTAAAAATTCCGTAGGTATTGAAAGATCTAAGGTTTCATAAAAACACCTCAGATTATGATCTAGGATGAAACCATTAAAGGTGAGAGACTCAAATAGACATCACAGGCTCAACATATCATTTGTTCCTCCTTCTCACACCAAAAATGTTGATGGTGGTAGATGCCACCATTATTGTAAGGGGATCTCCCTAATGTGAAGTCCCTAATAGACCTCACATTGTTTTGTGTAGGAGTCCCATTCAGGCATATGGTCCAGCCACCATTGGAAAGTTTTCAAAGATATGCCTTGGTTATCATTACACACAAGAGAACACAACACCTCTTTGGGGAAGCAGGTATGTGAGCTTTGTGAGACATCCAATGTAAGGTGTAAGATGGAACATCCACGAATGATAAAAGGAAAATGAGCCTACAGTTAGAAAAGTAGTAGTACTATCCTAAAAGGGGACTTGAGTAGGAAGAGAAATAATTATTTATTTCTTGCAGATTAGTCCACATTATAAGAAACAATCATTGAAGTATAACAACACTCATTCAATAACAACAATGCCTAAGAAACAAATTAGTTCATTCAATTAATATCTAATTAAAGTGACATATATCATAAACATAACAAGCATAGTCGTATATATCTATGGCACATGTATGAAGAAGTGTCAGCTCATAGAGCTTCTGATTAAGAGTGAATGATCCCAAGTACATTGTTACATGTATGAAACACTATATCCAGTAGTGGAACATGAAGCCACAACATGCTTCACCAAACAATGATCTATCTCCTATGCAACTACAAGAGAAGCGAAGGCAAGACTCCAAGAATCCAAGCCCTTAACTTGAGCTATGAGGAGTTATTTATAACAAATAACAATGACCTTTGTACTTCCTTATAACTCTTCAACTCCTATGACGATTCATATTCTATTCATGACTTATTACATTCCATATGTGACTATTCACATTCCACATGTGTCCCTTGGAATTCATTACGAAGTAGTCTACCTAGGCAAAGGAAATGTACGAGAATGTCTGTCGGCTAGGAAAACTTTCGACTTCGGTCATTGGCAATGCAATGTCAAAATTTTGTGTCAGTTGCGGCGATCGAGGTATGTATGGAAGGATTAGGGATTCATGTCAGATTCGATGTGATGTTAGTCTCCATCTACTAACTACTCGTTAATGGAGTGGGGTCGGGTGGGTGAAGGAAAAAACAATTCCCATTCATGTTTTGAAATGAATTCTCCATTCTCCATTCAAATTTGCAAAATCCATTCCTGCCCATGTTTCGAAATGAATTCTCCATCTCTATTCGAATTTGTAGGTTGAGCTCGCTGAACATAATTTTGATATTGAGATTGCCAGTGGCCCAAACTGATTCTCCATTCTCCTTGCTAATTGAAATCCTAGACAGTGAAGTGCCTTTGTCGGCCATCGGCCTGTATTGAACAAGTGAGTTGCCTTTTCCCCTCTCAACCCATAGTAGCATCACATTACCCTGTTCTTTTCTGTGCAAAAATTTTGCTTCCTTCTCTCTCTGTTTTGTGTTGTTGCTTATATTCGAGGTTATGTTTTGATTTGATTTTGGTTTGCTTTTGCAGGTTTTTTTTCAATCCTATAAGGTTCACCAAGAATTGTTTCCTTGAATCGTGTGCAGTACTTTGACGCAGCTTTGTCCTTAGATGTAGAACGGATCAACTCATGCAGGATGTTACCAAATTAGACTAGAAATCACAAGGGATGACTCTGGCACTTACAATATTGTTGCAGCTTTGATTTTCCTTTACTTTTACATAGAATCACCAAGTCTGTCCCAGGTGGATCAGATCCATGGCAGAAACAAGGAAATATGGTGAAGGGATTTAACCCTAACCCTAAACAGCTCAACCCTAAGAGGGATGATTCAATGCAGTCGAAGAATGGAAATCAAATCCAAAAAAAGAATTTTAGAGCACCATATGTTAATTCATCTACAAGTCCAATGTGTTCACTGTTGGCTAAATATCTCAAGTTTCACTTGTCTCTCTGCACTGAAAGAACCAGGTTTATCTTCCCTTCTGTTTTTTTTCTTCAATTGATTTTAACATTGACTCTGGTGGTTTATTTTGTTTTGAACAATTTTCATTACCCTTTAATTGTTAAAGGTGAAATCCAACAAAGTTAATCATTTATTGGTTACAATAAATGTATTGGGCAATGCTGGTCCATTAAACTTTTGTTAATGGAAGATGAGACAGTGCATAAAATAATTCACACTGCTATGAAATTATACACCTCGGAAGGTCATGTGCCAGTTCTAGGCTACAATGCTAAACAATTTGAGCTCTACTATGATTACAGTGGAACGGAAGGTAGGGTTATACCATATTTTTAATTTGTAACCATCTACACAGGTTTTCCTTAATTTAGATCATTATTGTTCTCTCTGTATTATATATCTTTATATACTTCTTTATCTACACACCTGTTAAAGCATTTATATATAAGATATTAATCATGCAAAAAAATTATTGCTTCAATCGAAAGATAACAAGTAAAACCCTAAGAAAATTATCCCGAAGAAAGATCACATAAAGTTGAAAATCAGAATCTTATTATTGTACCGAAATCATCATTTATTCTGAATTTGTACATGATTAATTTGTGATTAATTTGATATACAAGTGCTTTGTCATTATTTTTATTTTTAGTCATGAAACCCTATCAAGTTGTTGGAGTTTTAAGAATGAGGAATTCAATGCCGAGCAAGAAACATGGTAGTAAATTTGAAGAAGAGGAGAAAGTCATGAACAATCCTCCTGCTCAACAACAACAACATCATTTGAAGGGCAACCTTTGGAAAAGTTGGTGGAACAATTTTGGTATTTCTTCTCATTGAATGAACCTTTATACCAATAGTGTTTTGTCTCATGTAACATTTGAGCATGTTATTACATGGAAGAGATTAATGTGAACTGTGGAATGTGTTTGAATATTGAATTAACCATTTATTTTTACAATCTTCATGGATCTAAATATAAGTTTTCAGATTCAAAGTCATCTCAATACACGTTTTTATATTTAGAATTCATTTAATAGTTGTTCTCTAAATTCATGCATGTTACGGTTTAGATTTGCTTAATAAATCTATTTTCTTTGACAAGAACAAAGTAAATATTGATGATGTTAACTTGACTTTCTTATCTCTTCCATTGTGAAATTTTTATAGGTTTACGCTCTTTTTTATTTACTGGTTTTAATTTTTATTTTTGATTAATTGAATTAACTTTCATGTTTTTATTATCAAAATTTACGCTGTTTTATATTTTT
Organism: Pinus tabuliformis; assembly: GCA_031772625.1. Classification (NCBI taxonomy): domain Eukaryota; kingdom Viridiplantae; phylum Streptophyta; class Pinopsida; order Pinales; family Pinaceae; genus Pinus; species Pinus tabuliformis. The sequence continues at coordinate 596,203,199 of CM062807.1, read as the reverse complement.
ATTAGTTAAATTAATATTTTATATAACTATTCGACATGGTTTTATAAGATATTTAACACCTAATATAGGTGAGATACATTTGTAATCTTTTAAGTTTTAAATTAAAAACTAGTTCTTGCTATATATGATTATTGTATATCAAACACAATTAACACTGAATATAGGTGATATGCATGTGTAATCTTTTAAGTTTTAAATTAATAACTAGTTCTTACTATATATGATTTTTGTATATCAAATACAATTAAAGATTTCGTTGTCTTTGAATATTTGATAATGCTATAAATGGAAGAAAGACAAAGGTTTCATTATGTTTGAAGATTTCATTGTTATTGATTCAAAGCTTTTTCTGCAAATGACAATGCATTTCATAAAAGACATTAGAAAAGTGGATGAGAAGGATGAGAAACATTCATCTAGAAAACAACAAATTAAGTAGGCAATAAGATTACTATTAGTAGCATGAATATGCACTTCCATCTTTATATTTTAAACAATATTAGAATATATATTTACATCATTAAATGTGTTTCATCATATATGAGATATGGTATTATGCTTACAAGTAAACAATGTATTATTTCTATTAGCCTTATTAGCTTCACCTTATTACATATTAATTGAAATTCGATTGAGCACCATATAAACCTAAACAACATGATTTAGTTGCCATTGAATTTTTTTTTGCAAAATTTGTTCATGTTTAATGGGTGATAGGTTCTTATAAAATTGCCCCACCAAAACTATAATTCTCAACAAAAACTCATTAATGATGGCGTTTGAGAACTATGAATGATACTTAAAAGCTAATAATCCATACCCTACTTCAATATTTTTAATTAGAGAGTGAATTAAACAATAACATTGATTATAATGAAGAATTTATTATATGAACGAGTGAAAATACCTGTGGAAATTCTTGTGAAGAGGGTGAAGAAAAAACCCTACATTATGTAGAATAGAGTGTAATAAAAACATAGGAGGTAGCTAATGTTAATATGTGTTACAAGTGAACATGATAAACTGAATATATTCATCAAAGGAGAAATATATAATAGAAACATAACTCAAGTAAGAACATGCTAAATGTTGCAACTTATAACTATGAGTCAACTTCCATGGCTATCACGAATAGGTTCAGTTTTTAAGATTGATAAGATAGTGGAAGAACTAATCATACACCTCTCTCTCTCTCTCTCTCGATCTCTCTCAATATAATTTTCAAAAGAAATCTTTTGAGGCTTTCTTGATTTACGAATGTCAGGAATCAACATAATTGTAATCTAAAATTTTAGTTTCGGATATCAAAACAATCTAAAGAATGAGGGAACAAGCATGGTCAGTAATCTTTCAAGGAAAAATATGTGTGTGGTAATAGGTAACTATGTGATGTAGAAGAAATTATAGTTTAAAAATCCTTATCAAACCCTCAAAGTGTTAGTGAGCTAAGAAAAAATGTGAAGATCCTTTATTGAGATAACAAAATAAAATAAAAAAACATTTTTTGACTCTCTAATTAAAGAGGGAGTGATAATAGTATGCTGGTTGTGCTTCGGGTCAAAAGAAAAGCAAGAAAGCACATAAATGTATATCAAAAAATATTTTATGTGATGATAACATTACACAACCTTGTATTAAGGTGGGATTGACCAAGGCTAAAATTCAGAGTGGAAACAATAACATTACAACCTAGCTGGTTGGTTGAGTCCATGGAAATAAAGAATAATAAAAAATGTTTATGGGATTTATGTTTGATATGGTTATCAGGAGTGGTCATCGGAATTGGAAGATGAATGTTGTAGATGGCATGGAAAGAAGTATATACTGGCCAAAAAGGAATTCCTACCAAGTAGGTCTTTTATATTGTGATCATTGAATAGCATAGGAGGTGGTATGGTAGGCTTCACGTGAATAGAGATAGAGTTATCTCTGGACTGTATGTGATAATGTGTAAAGTGTTGAGTCATAGGTATATGTGCATGTGCACATGTGTATAGGTTCATTGTTGCATGATGCAATGTGTATGTGGCATTGTGAGCAGATAACTTCAAAGAAAAAAAATGAACCCTGAAAAGAATGACAAACCATTGATTGGTTTAGCTCTGATGGATGGAATGGCCATGAGATGTGTATACGGTTATAAATTGGTATTTTTTACTCAATGGAAATTTCACTAACTAATTTACTTATAGTCTTATGCATACGGAAAAGAGTTGAGCTAACCTAAAATAAAAATAACCAAGAGAGTTGATTAATTGATGGAAGTTAACTAAAGACTGATTTGGGTTAATGTCAAGGGATAAATAGGTAAACATAAATTGGGTTCCTGGACCAACCTAGTGAAAAAACAAAAGGTTATGGCCAAGTGTTGTATCTGTAAATATGAAGAGAAAACTCTAAGTCTAGTTTTTGCAATGGTGTCAATGTGAATATGAGTGCAGGAGGGAAGAAACCATACAGTTGTACATAGAATAAAACTACATATAACCCTCATTAATAACTTTCAATGTTAAATATCAAAGAGCCGAAATTAAAAAACAATGTTGCAATGTGAATTCACGGTTTTTCATTGAAGGAGAATAGCAAAGAAGCCCAGGATGGGCATAGCTACATATTCTTGGAAAAAATAGACAAAAATGTAGCCACCTTGAAAATGGTGGGAAAAATGAGGCTATCATAAACTTTACTCATGCATTACTAATGCATATGAAAAATTTAAAATGAAGATAAAAGCATAACAATGCTACCCAATGTAAGAATAATAAACAATTTCTGAAATATTATTGCCACTATGTAATTAATGAAAATAGAATTGGTATTTCCATGGTCTGGAATTATAGTGGAACCATGTAGTGGGGTCCACATCATTTGGCATAAGCCATTGGGTAATTAACCAAAAAAAATAAAAAATGTTGTTGTTGATGTACTTATAGTAATGTTGCTAACTCATGTTATGTGTAGACTCTTAACCCTTGTTGGGCTAAGATGCATGTTGATGACCCTTTTTGGGTACATAGAATCCAACTGATGGTTCTTGATTAACATGCATGAGAACGTGTTGTAAATGGAATGTATAATTTGAAAAGGAGTGAGATTTACTCTAGAAACCGAACCATGCTTCGAAACAAAGTGCAACACTTTTGGGCGTGTACAGACAACTAATAAGATGAAGGATAAAATGGATGATCCTTTCTGTATGAGATTCAAAAGAATAATGGAATCTAAAACACCAATGATAGTGTCCCTTTTAAGGGGAGGGGATATGTAATATCCCCAATAAATTTAATTATAACTTTTAAATTTTGGTTGAAAACGTTAGTGAGAGTAAATAAATAAAAATGACATGTGATGAAATATTAGTTTATTTATATTTTCAAAAGAAATAAATGAAGTGAGAAATTAATTTTATAAATGTGTTAACGATTGATAGGGTAAGACATAATTTAAACTAACAGGAGACAATTGGGAAGTAGTTACACTGCAAGGAGTAGAAAGGAAAAGTTGTTAGAGAAGAATGCCACAATTTTTCCTAGGGAGAAGAAAATTTTGTGGGAGAAAAAGACAATGATTCTCAATTGAAATATTGTGGGAGATAACAATAAGATTTTGGATGGAACCAATGGGAGATAAACACTACTTCTAACCAAGATAAGTTGGTAAGACACTGATCAAGGGGTCTGAGGGAGAAAGAACAAAATCCCTTTGCAAGAAAACGCTTTCGTGAAAGAATTTTTCCTATCAGGTAGAGAAGAGCTCGGGGGTAGTCAATGGAAAAACTGACTTAAGGTTCAGATGACTGTAATAGTTTTTCTCACATTTCTAGAAGGTATGGATAATGCTCTGTAGATTTTTTTGGCTAAGAATGTCCTATTAATGTAGTAACTCAATTTCCAGAATGTATGGATAATGTTATGTAGATTTGTTTGGCTAAGAATGTCCCATTAATGTAGTAGCTAAGTTTGAACATGAATCACATACAAAATAAGGAGTGGTTTTGAGGAAAATAACTAATTGCTATCTCGACAGGATAAAGTAGCTACAACCATTTTCGGTCCAGCCCTGGTAATATATTTTGAATTACAGAAGTAATGGTTGAGTAAAAATAAGGTAGACCTAGTGCACGCGCTCCTGCTGCAGCCGCTGCCTGCAACTTTTTGGAGATCCTTGTGCGCGCAACCGCCTACACCTTCTGTGGATCGATCCGCAGCTGGTCAAACGGCCCCTTGGAAGGCTCCACTGGAGGAGGAAACTCAACAACAAGCATTTTCTATGCTGATAAACTCCTTAATACCCCAACGTGCTCGCGCTGTGATTTCCAAGTTTGTAAAAAAAATCGAGGGGTTACAGGAAGTCACTCTACCCCCTACTTTGCCCAGAACGGCTGCTTTTGCTCTGGTGGAAAAGGGACTGATAGGGTAATTTACAGGTCTCTAGCCCTCACCAAAAACTGTTCAGAGGTGGGTGGAAAGGAATTGGACAGATAAAATTCAAGGGAAAATTTCTATCAGATTGTGCAGGAAGGGATACTTCACTTTTCATTTTGAGACAAAGGAAAACAAGGATTTGATATTTTGCAATGGCCCTTACTTCATGGATTCCAAAGGTTTGTACTTAAACAAATGGACGCCAGACTTTGACCCAAAGCTAGATATCCCTAATGTGGTTCCTGTTTGGGTTCGTCTCCCTCACCTCCCATTGCATTGCTGGGGATATGAGTCAGTGCGTGCCATTGGAAATGCGGTCGAAAAATACATTGATCGAAGCGAGCCAAGAGATAATATGTAGGCATGTGCCCATATATGTGTCGAGGTTGATCTGGGTAAAGGTCTTCCAGAAGCCATCAAGCTCAAAGTTGATGACTGGTCGCACATTCAGCAACTCGACTATGAGCAGATCCCTTTCAAGTGTAAGGTATGTCACGAGTACGGTCATTTTGCTAACTGTTTCACTAAGCTTTCTAATGTTGATAATAATACGCAAGAAGAGCAATGGGAAGTGGTCAAAAAGAAAAAAACAGCCCCTGGCCACAAACTGCCCAATGAAGCTGGACCTTCCAATCATCTCCCTCCCTCCTCTCATAACCCCTCCCCCCCGCCCTCGTCCCCTCTTCCTTCTTCCCCTCATCCGCCTCAATCTTCTGACCTGTTGAAACCTCTCCCTTCTCCTCCCTCCAACCCCTTCCACGTCCTTTCCCTCCCCGAAGATGATCCTGCTCCTTTGAATCATTCTGAGCCCCCCTCTTCCCCCCATTCCATGACCATTCCCTCCCACCTATTATCAGATCCTCTCCCTCCTAGAATTACTCGTATCAACTCCAAGGATCAGGGGTCTTCTCTAGATGGTCAAAAGAAGTCGGGAAGAAAGACTTCCAAACAACATAGGGATGAGAACGCACAAAAAGATATAGCTCTAGGACTCCCGAATCCTATAGAATCTTACATTTAGGGCACAAAAGATCAAGAAACAACAAGCAAAGATAAGGGAGGGAGAGCACCTCCTCGAATCACAGTTTTGAAATGATTAAAATTCTTTCGTGGAACAGCAGGGGACTCGAGCACCCCTCCAAAACCAATGCCCTAAAGGATCTTATAAATCAAGAGCAACCATCCATTATCTTATTACAGGAAACAAAACAGAGAGAGTCAGAAATCAACAAGATCATTGACCGTCATAAGCGTTATAAAGGATGTACATGTGAAGCCAGAGGGGCCTCTGGCAGGATTACTACCATTTGGAGCCAGGAAGAGTGGAACAGTGAAGCTGAACTAATAGAACAGCATTGGATAAAGACAGTGTTGAGGAACAACATCAGCAAACATAAGATTTTTATTTTTAATGTCTATGCCCCTAATCATTACAGGGACAAAGAAGTTTGCTGGGATTCTCTCAGCAAGAACATAATGGAAGAAGACAACAACAACATCATCTTAGGAGGCGATTTCAATTTCATTTTACATGCCAATGAAAAGCGTGGGGGAAGCTTTATGCCAAACCCATTCAGAAATCAGCTGGAAAACATAATGCAAAATGGTGATCTGATAGACATCATTCCAAAAAACTGAAAATACACTTGGAGTAATCGCAGATTGGGTAGTAGCAATATAATGGAAAGACTGGATCGGTTTCTGGTCAATATCTCCTTTCTTTCCTCTTATTCAATTATCAACGCCTCCATTTTTCATTTTGCGGTCTCAGCTCACTACCCAATTACTTTAACCATGGATATGCACTGCCCTCTTGGGCCTCTTCCATTCAAATATAATCACATATGGAGCGATTACCAAGTAGCTAAAAATATTATCTAGCAAACCTGGGGTCAACATGTTGAAGGATCTCCAAGCTTTATATGGGAGAACAAATTAAAAAATGTGAAAAAAGCACTCAAAAATTGGGTCAAAACACAGTATAATGAACCAGAGGAAAAGAAACGAGAGCTGAAATCCAAAATTGAAGACCTCCAATGTGTAATAGAAAATTAAGAGTACCGTCAGAATGAAAAGACTCAAGAAGAAAATCTATACAATCAATTATGCAGCATCAAAAGAGAGGAGGAATAAAAATGGCGTATAAAATATAGGCAAACTTGGTTGAAAAGAAGAGATAAGAATACCTCATTCTTTCACAAGCAAGCCACTGCATGGCAAATCAAAAACAACATAACAGTCATCATAGACAATGCACGGACTCATCACACTGACCAAACAGATATCAAAGGGGCTGCCTCAGACCATTTCAAGGAGCTCTTAACTGAAACAGGGGAGGAAGAACTCTTTGATGACCTCCTGCAGCACTTGCCAACCAAAGTCACAACAGATTTAAATAAAAATTTGACAGAAGAGATAAAAGAGGAAGAAATTAAGGAAGCAATTTGGAGCCTTCAGCCTAATAAGGCACCTGGACTAGACGGATTCCCAATATGTTTTTACAGAGAATATTGGGATTTGATAAAAAAAGATCTCATTAAATACCTCAAATGGATTCAAAGGAAAGGCAAAATAGGAGGTTATACAAACTCTACTCACCTGGCCCTCATCCCAAAGGAGCACCGCCCTTCCAATTTCTCCCGCTTCAGGCCAATATCATTATGCAACTCTGCCTACAAAATATTCACTAAAATCCTTGCCTCACGTCTCAAACCCCTCTTACCGATGCTAATTTCTGAAAAGCAAGGAGGCTTTATGGCTAATAGACAAATCTCAGACTCTATTCTCTTGGTCCAGGAAGCCATTCATTCAAGCCATTCAAGGAATGAAAAGGGCTTTATTTTGAAATTAGACTTGGCCAATGCCTTTGACAGGGTAAGGCATTCTTTCCTTTTTGTGGTTCTCCAGAAAATGGGCTTCTCTCCCTTCTTTCTTGACATCATAAGAGCCTGTATCTCTGGCCCGTGGATTGCTCCCCTTATCAACGGTAGACCTGGACCCTCCTTTCAATCCTCAAGAGGATTAAGACAAGGCTGCCCCTTATCTCCATATCTCTTTATCTTAATGGCAGAATCATTCAGCTATGTGTTTGATCATAAGAGGCAGGTAGGCCTCATCATTGGCATTAAATTTGAACATGGCATAAAAAATATCAACTATTCCCAATTCGTTGACGATACTCTGCTATTGGGTGGGGCGACCACAATTATAGCTCGAAGATTCGAATCCTTGCTAGATAAATTCATGAGATACTCAGGGGGTCAGATTAACCATCTCAAAATCTATATTTACAGATGGAATGCTTCAGCTCAAACGATTCAAAGTATTGCTAACATTTTTGGTGTCCCTTGTAAGTTAAACTGGGACTATTTCAGTTACTTGGGAATGCCGGTGAGTATAGGGAATGCAAGGGTAGATGTCTGGGATCTGACTTTAGACAAAATGAAAAGAAAAGTTCAGAAGTGGGGAACTTCTTGGCTCAATCCAGCTGGGTGACTGGTGCTTCTCAAATCGAGACTTTCCTCTCTTCCCCTCTATCAATTTTCCCTGGCACAAGCTCCAGCTTCCTTTCTTCACAAAATGGACACTGTTCTCAGATTCTTTCTCTAGCAGGGAGGGAAGAATGAGAAGAAAAAATTCAACCTGGTGGGGTGGAAACAAGTCACCCAAAACCAAGAGAAATGAGGCCTTGGCATTAGATCTCTAACTCTCATGAATTTAGCCTTTGGTGGAAAGTTGATATGGAGACTCATGGAAAACCAAATAGCCTGGTGGAAAAAAGTCTCGGAGGCAAAATACCTTAATCAACCAAGGCCGCATCTGCTTACGACTGATATTCCCAACAGAAACTGCACAAAGATTTGGAAGCTTTGCAAAAAAGCCATCACATTCATGGTGCAAAACGTTTCCAAGGTGCCAAAAGGAGGTATGAAAGTCAACATCGGCTCTGATAAAATCATGGGAAACCCACCAATCAACAGCCTCCCAGGTATGGATTCAATAATTCTCTTTCTCCAAAGTAAAGGTATATGTAATTTAGGCCAAATCTCTCAATGGGATGCAATAACCCATGTTTGGATGTGATGGAAATTTCCTCCCATCCCTCATCGTCTCAAAGGCGGCTTTGACAATTTTGGCAATCATCTGCACAGCATTTCTCCCACCTTTAAAAATGACAAGGATGAATTTAGATGGGGCACTACAGGAACCAGTTACTCAATTAAAGCAGGATATTATTACTTAAACAGCAAGGAATACCCAGCTCCAACATGGATACACTGGAAGACTTTAAAGAAAGCAGAAGCAATTCCTAAGGTTAAATTCTTCATGTGGACTCTCTTGAAAGGAAAAACTCTCACTGCAGAGAACCTCAAAAAAAGAGATATTGTTGGACCCTCCAGATGCCCTAACTGCAAAGAAGCAGAGGAGTCTATACAACATCTTTTTATCTCGTGTCCTTTCGCAGTCTCATGCTGGAACAACATCAACCCTTCCACGCCTCCCATCTGGAATTCTCAACATTCCATTGATGAAGCTCTAAATAACTGGAAAAGAAATTACCCTTGGTAATCCATGAAACATAATCCAGCTAAGAGAGTGTGGGACGCCCTCCCATTTGCTCTTTTATGGAGGATCTGGATTGCTCGGAACAACATGATATTTAGAGAGAAAGAGACTTTGATCAGACACCTTTATATCAAGGCAAAAAGTCTGGCGATCGAAACTATTGCTTCTAATATTACCAAAAAAATTGACATCACTAGTCTATGGGCTGAGGAAAGAGACTTTATAAGAAATCTACTTGACAAGATCAGTATCCCACCAACAGTGAAAGTCTGTAGCAATCTGGGCAAAACAAACAGTCACAGTTGAAAAATTCGCTTAAAGCAGGACGACTTCAGCAATTGGCTTCACACAAGTAACTCCCACTCCTTATTTTTTTACGGAGCTTCTAAATCAAACCCGGGAGCTGCGGGAGTAGGGGGCATTATCTACAACCCTTCTGGTGAACCCTTAATCTCCTTTGAATGGGGATTGGGAATCCTCTGAAATAACAGGGCCGAAGTGCTAGCCCTCTATCAAGGCATTCTTCAGTTACAGGCCCAAGGAATCAAAAAAGCCCTCATCTTTGGTGACTCTACCATCATAATTAATTTAATGAACAACAGGCGGAAAGCTTCCAACATTTTCTTGCAGCAAACCATCAGTCGATGCAAAGTCTTGATATCTCATGATCAGGAGTTCCATTTCTATCACATCCTTCGTTCCATTAATCGAGAAGATGACAAAAGGGCTAGTCAAGCTTGCTCTCGGCCTAAAGGAAGCATTCTCTGCAACAATGAGGACCTACACCATTTCATCCCTTGATTTCCATGATTGTTTTATACTGTTTTTTCCAATGAACCGCGCTTCTGCAAAAAATTACCCTGATCAAATCCACAGTAAATCCGATGCATACTGTCGCAAGTCGCCGAAAATCCATCCATATCTCATTGCAGATTTTGCTTTTCTTCTGAACCTAAGCTATTCCTGTGATATCCCTGATCGCCCATGCCTCTTCCACATGATCTGGTACTTCATAGGTCTCTGCCCACCGATTATTTATTCCAAGAAGCCTCCCCTTCACCTGCAAGCCCCCATCTTCATGTTCGTTGATCTCTTTGCTCTCTCTTCAGTGGCTAACAGTCGGCTTTCAATCTCTCTTAATGGTCACACCTCTTTTCTCAGGCTCCCTAATGCCCGACCCCTTCTCTCCGCTTTGATAAGGCCCGACTCTTCGCCTCACTACATCTCTGTTTTGGCCATTAACGCTTCCTATTGCCCTGTTTTAGCCCCTGAATCCAACAGCTTGTGAGAGCCCTCTTCCAGTGTCGCTCCTGGCTAGTTTTGAAGCTCTTTGGATGGATCGCAGTGAAGATTGCCTTCATTGTCGTGATCTACAAGCTGAACTTGAACAAGTCAGAACGCATCAGCGTCTGCTGGACAAAAAAATCGATGCTACTACAAGGATTATCACAGCTAAATATGAGGCCGATCTCAACCTCTTCCTTCACCGCATCTCTTCTCTGCAGGAGCAATTCAACGCTCTAACAAATACCTGTGCACACATACAGGAGTCTGTTGATATTCTAGAGTTTATGATGGACAAGTTCAATGCCCCAAGTACCAGTTCCTCTAGTATAAAGGTTGCAGAAGCTGACAGCCACCCGGAGGATTCCACTGCTCGACAGATCAGTCACATAAGTATAGACTAGATTTATTGTAAAGTCAATTTGCTTTTGTCTCAATTTATCAGAATCTACACTTGTGCTAGAATCTTTCAATCGGTATACAAAAGCATTCCAGCGGAATGTCTCAATGTAATTCAGCTACAAGCTCATACTATGAGCTCTTCCAATGTAACACCAGAGCTTAGTCTCCCCTTCCTTTTTTGAATACATCTAGCAACCGACTTTGTGAAAAAAAGTGGTTGAGTAAAAACAGAAAATGAAAATCTTGTTGTTAGATGTAAGAGTTGTAGAAAGTATGAAAGAAAATCTCTTTGTGTATTAGTACAATTGATTAAAAAAATTAATATTATCATACAGTAGCTTATTGTTATAAGAATATCCCAAAGTACTAGCAAAACATTGGGTTAGATACTACATTAGGAGTTGCCTTAACATCAGTCCCAAAAGCTACAACAATAGGGTTAGGAGAACCCAAAACAGGTTCTCATTGCCCACTGTTTAGAAAAAAAATTATAAAAAAGAAAAGAAAAATGATGTATTTTTTACTGATAGGCAATAGAAAATATCCTTTATAAAATAAAAGAAAGGATACTTTTCCTTTTTTTGATATCATGTTACATGAGTGTGAATAAAAAATAAACACAGTAATTATGTGGGTCATTATCAAGAACAAGATAATGATTTTCAGAGGTAAGAGAAACTACAATCATGTTTTTAGACAAGAATAATAATTTACAACAACATTTTCTTATTACCACACAACCAAACTAAAGTAAAACAAGAGTTGCATTTCTTGCAGGGTTTGAATAGGACCAAGCAAAAGAGGAATAATGCGTTGAAGCCCTAAATCAATACAATAGAAAATGAAAAACTATAAATTACATTTTTGTAATTCATTTACATGAGAAAACATTAATAAAATTCTTTAAAGTCAATAATGGTTCGACTGGTGTGCCATATTACCACAAGAGATTTGGAAAACTTAAAAAAAAAGCTTGTTAATAGAAAATTTTGAGGAAGCGGACATAAAATAGTAAGGTTCTCGGTTTCCTTTATATTCACAGTAAAAAAATAGATAGTTGATTAACCAATGAGCTATTCAGTCATACTGGTGAAAAGAAGTTTCCTTGCCAAAAATAGAGAAACCAAATTTGGTATATATAGATATAAACAAATTTAACAACTTGTTGAGTAACTAATGCCTTATCAAAATGTGTTTTAATTAACAACAGATAACTAGAATAAGAAAGATGCTTGAAGAAAAATTAACAATTGTATAGAACACCACCAACCATGTAAAAAGACTACATTATAATCCAAAGTTTTTTTTTTCACATTCCATGGAAAGCTACAGCATGTCGAAAGAGACAACTTAAGAATTAAAGACAACAATCATTAAAAAGTACCCATTCCTTTTAAACATATTGCAGTCAAATTTCATGGCCAATTCAAGTCGCAAGCCCCTAATAACGCAAAGGAGAATCAAGGGTCAAACCTTATGTGTTAGACCTTTATGATATATAGTATCAATTCAGAGAATACTTCGGATCACATTTTAAATTTAGAAATAAAGGCTTGTTCATCAACAAGCGTAGACTTGGAAAGAGAAGGAATGTGAAAAATTAAAAACATGGGAAAATTGGAAAATCTATGTTAGCCTCCAGGGTCCTGTAACAACATGGAAATAAGATGAAATTATTCAATCGAAGAAACCCCAAGAAGAATGGAAATTATCAATATTAAAACTCGTGAAAAAAATAAAAGAATTCACGAGTTAAAAGCCATGGTTCCTACATAATGTAGATTACTTGTAGTGGTGGATAGCCCCTTTCCTCACCATTTATATTAGCCCTATTGCTGAGGGAAGAACCACCTATTTATTAAAAACACCCTTTATGGTGAAATAGAACAAAAATTCTCAACCGTATAACCATTAAATAAAAAGAAAGAGAGACCTGTAAGAAGTTTACCATGACCTAGAGTGAGACATGACCATTGGGATACAATGTTAACCATACTCCACCCCAGAGAAATTCTCTTCATATGATTGACATGGCCTGTTAATCACTGAAACCAAACCACTATTAGATATGGATTTACATGGTAAATCGCTGATAGAAGCAAAAGCAGGAGAACAAATTTGCGAGCAAAAAAATAAGTTGTAACGTTTGTGAAGAACCTTTGTGGCAGGAAAACTCTGAAAACTACGAACTTGGGGCAACGAGACACAATAGTACAGTCACTGTGGTGGGTTTGCGTGATAAGGCATCATCAAGAAACTCTAATGTGAACATAAGAAGAGCATTAGTTTTTCTTCGAACACAAATGTTACAATGAATTGAGCCTAAGGCAACCCCTAAGGTGGTTACCCTAGAACGGAGTAGAAGGAATGAAGACCATTAATTTTTCATCATGATAGGATGTATGATCAAGATTAAAATTTCCATAATAGTATAATTAATTTCTATGTTGTTACCCTCGAAGTTACCAACGAAGGGAGCATACAAAACTCTAGAGAGTTTGAAATTCAATAAATAATTGGAAACGCCATTGCCATATAGGTGACATATGTATGTATGGTGGTTGAAAGGCCAATTAAAAACCCCCATGATACCATTAATAGAAATGATTAATAAAATCCCATATGCACTATAGAGTGTAGTGAGCTACAACTGTATACCAAGATCCATTTATTAGGTTGACGAAGGACAATAATATAACTATACAACGAAGTATTAAGGACACCTAATATAGGAGAACATAAATGAATAGGTTGAGTAATACATTAAAGGAAAGATGATATATACATGCAAAATTAAGTTAGTCTGACTACTTTAGATTGGTGGACTAGCACCCATACTTTTAAATATATATATTACGTAGAAGCTAGAGTCATTATCCATTTTCATCTGCAAAGAGGTTATCGATGTAAATGTTGAGCATATAAAATATATTTATAAACAATTGTATTCATATGTGGACATTGTTTTTAAATGGGTAATGGAATAGAAAGAGAATTATATATATGGAATTGAGATATAAGTTGTGTGTCAAAGATCCGTTAAAAGTTCTTGTTTAAAATGAAAGGTCCTTTCTATAGTTGTCTTTCATTGATATGTCACAAAAAAATATTACTATTGATTCCAACCTATAGCTAATGTGTTAATAGAATTTTTTGCAACTGCTTTACCATCTTCCATTGTTATGTTTTTTGAAAGAGGTAGAACGAACATACTATTTGAAACATTGCAAGAAAATTTGGAATTAGGAAAGGAAATAAGGAGCATTTCTAGTAAAACTACAATTGATGAGAAGAGATCAAGAGTCAAATTTATAGAACACATAGAGGGTTTGATGGATGTTCCACATCATTCTCCCTATCTTTTTAAAAATTCCTCCCTATCTAAAATTGTGTACTTTTAAACATTTATATATCAAAAACATAAATAAGATTGGAAAAAAACATAATTACACAATCAAAAGTCAATTAGTATGTACAATAATATCATTGAAAGGGAAGAAATTTCGCTTAACTTATGAAATTCTTTCATCAAGAGAACGTTATTATGCTTTGAATTATTTTTTTAAATTCTTCATAAAATATAATTTTTATGTAAAATTGTGTTGAAAAATAAATTATTTTACAATTTTTTTATTATAAATATAAAATTAGATTTCAAATTCTATGTATAATCAATTTATTTATTTTGGAATATAATTAATTTGAATCAAATAAAGTACAAACTTAATATCTCTCTCTCTCTCAAAAACCAAGCTCCCTTCTATGTAATTAAAAACATTCACCTCCATTTTTTTCACCTCAGTAACCAAGTTGTTTTCTATGAAGTCAAATCTCACCATACTTAGGCAAAGTTTCACCTTGGTTTATGTGGAAATCTTCTTCACAACGGTCCTTCACCTGACCATGTTGTAAATGCTATCCCCTTCTTCCATATCCAAGAGATGCATCATAATCTCCACTTTTGATGGGCCTTCATTTTCTACAGCTTGCAGATCATCATTATCCTCAATGATTTTATCTTCTATAATTTCTTAGATGAAGTATTTACCTACAAAATTCTTGTCTTTTCAATTTTCACTAAACAAGTTTAGCATGCTCCAAATGGGTGTTGATCCATTGGCTATTATAGGCACAAATATGCAAAATTGTTCCAATTTTTCTTCTCTTCTTCATCAGTTAATCCTCCTTGAATGCTTTGAAATACATTCCGTTTTTACACTCTCTCAAGAGATTCCACTTCTTTTAGGTAACAAAACACTTACACAACTCCTATGATTGCTTTTGCAATGCTCCTATCAGTAGCCTTGAAAATGTTCCTCAACTACCTCCTTCAATCATTACTTTCCTTCTTTTTATTATTGCCCTAATAAAGGAACATGAAGCTTTGTAATAAAGGAACATGAAGCTTTGTTAGTATATAGCGCTGCCATGTTTCTTTTCCCCAACAATGCATAGACATGGAGCAACACTTACACTAGCGTGTGTATTAATGCATGGACATGGACAAACCCTTGCCACAAGCATGCATATCAATGCATGGACATGGACAAACATTTGCCGCAAGCATATATATATCAATGTATGGACATGGACCAACACTTGTCATATATCAATGCATGGACATGGACCAATACTTGCCATATCAATCCTTGTAAGCCTCTTATTAAATGATTTAACCATCTTTATTATAATGTATTGTTAAAACTTAAATATTTTCTTCAAGTAATATTTTTATATTAGGTGATAGTTTTAATTTGCATTAGTTTTTATTGAATTATAAACATTGCTATATGAACAATATAACTAAGATACACAGTAAAAAGCTAATAAGTATATACAATAACATTATTGGAAGGGAGACTCTTTCTATTCACTTATATAATTTTTTCATCCATGGAAATTTATTATTATATATTGAATCTCTAATTTTTTGTAAAATTATTTATAGAATATAATTTTATATAACATTTTATAAATGAAATAGAAAATAAATTATTTTAATTTTTTAATTATAAACCTAAAAGTACATCATAAATTTCCTCAATTTATTTCATTAACCAAATGAATTTAAATGAAATTAATTAAGCAAACTCAAATTTGATAATCATATTATACAGCACATATTTATTTTAAAAAATGAATTACTAAAAAAATAAGAAACTTTTTACAAGAGAGCACCTGATCTACCTTGGCAATCCTAGATCGTATTGCCTTGTGCCATAACTTGATGATGAAAGAGGGATCGCACTGGGTACAGCTAGACTAGACAAAAGAGGCACTGTGTGGGTGTGCGTGTTGGTAGCACCATGAAACTTCTCTTTGAAAATGTTTTCCCTCACCCTTTTTGTAATTTGGATGAGTGCATCTCTAGCAACACTCGGCTCTCCAGTAACCTGAACCAGCTCCTCATTTTGGGAGGCGCATTTGGGTCGCTCCTCTTTGCGAAATATGCGAATATTTGCTCCAGTGTGCTTCCGCATGTCACTGATGATGTTGCCACCTTTACCAAGAAGGCAACCAATGTGCTTTGACGGAACAAGAAGCCTTGTACAAGTGCCACCTTCACCATTGTCATTGTCACTAGTGCTTCCACTAGTCTTTCCTTGCAATTGGAGGACTGCCTCAAGCGTAGGTGAAACCCCATCACTAGCCAACTCTATTGAAGAAACTACAATTACACGTTCATCTGAATCTGACTGTGCGTCTTCGACCTTAATACTTGCTCCTGTATCTTTCCTCATACGTTTGATACTTTCGCCGCCCTTACCAATCACATCTCCAATTTTATCATTTGGGCATACTATTCGAATACAAAACTCCTCCCCGCTTTTCTCAACAGCAGAATTCCCAGATTTTGGAGCAATGGGAAGAGCAGGGTTATAACTAAGAGGCCATGAACTTCGAGCAGCTTCACTTCCATATCCTCCCAGTGCTGCTAAATGGCCGGAGGCATAAGTACCAAGAATTGGAGGAACTGAACTGTGATGAGCAAACAGTGAATCTCGTTGTGGAACATAATTTGGCGGAGTAAATAATGCAGGCACACCAGAAGGAACGAGTGAAGTTGGGTTCGTTGGAGATAAAATATCAGTCCAGGGAATTTGCTTCTTAGGTGGGCGTTTATACAGGAAAGCTGAAACTGCATACAGTGCTTCCTTGACAGCGGTTGCATCTCCAGATATGACAACTACTTCATCAAAACTAAAAGCACAGGCTGGCAACTCGTCTTTTGGCCGTATCTGAATTTGTGCCCCCGATTCGCTCCTCAACTTTTGGATGTTATTTCCACCTTTTCCAATCAAACCTCCAATCTGGCTGTTAGCAACCAGCAACCGAGCAATGTGTTGTCTCTTTCTGTCGACGTCATTATCTGTGCCGGAAGGTTGTTGGACAATAACAGAATGCACTCTCAGAAGAGCATCCTGAGCAGGACACACAGGTTCAACTTCATTCTCATTGCAAGCCTTGCCATCTTGCTCCTTGTGGTCGCTTGACGGCGAGCTGAAGATTACTATGACGCGCTCATCAACGCCTGGAACAGTATCTGTAACTTTGATGTTCGAACGCGTCTGCTGCCTCAGAGATTTTATAACTTTACCCGCCTTTCCTATAACACTTCCTACCACATTAACAGGACATAATATGCGATACACAGTACTGTCAGCGCCAGGCAAAGCTCGCTCTCTACCAGTGCCAGAGTTCAGCCTCTTATTTCCATCATTGTTCTCTGGAACCTCATTTTCCCTGCGTGCTCGCTTTCCAATGGCAGCGTAAAACCCGTCCATTGCAGGCAATCCTTTCACTTTTACAGATGAGATGTCTCCCTCTTTTAACCAAAAAGAGCTGAGCCACGACAAGTTGTTCGTGTACATGAATCCTATCTGTCTTCGTAAGTCTCCCGCACCCTCCCGTCAAGGCCACTGATTTGCTCCTTTTATATGACATGCGTTAGGGCTTATTAAGGCCGACAACTTGTTCACCCGGTACCCTTGTCTTAAGACCGACGTGTGTGGGTTAGGTTTCCACTTCAATAATAGTATCATATTTTCATATTCTTATATCAATATTAATATAAGGGAAATGGGTTACAATAAGGGAACGATAAAATATTTGTGTGGGTTTAGTCTTCACAACGTTACGGGGTCAATTTCATGGGAGGGGTAGAAATGAATATTTCTAAAGTTTGTTATTTAAATTTATTTATGGTTGAATTTGTATTAATTATGTTTTGATTATAAATATTTGTCTAAAATATTAAGTAAACAAATTTTTATTTTTGTGATATACTAAAAAAATAATTTTGCACCCACTCACTTTGCACATATTTACTCTTCCTCAACCTAACTCATCATATTGATAAGCATCTCCCTCTATGACCAGTGATGACTGCCATCTTATGAGATTCGTAGAGTGGGAAGGCATCTCCCCTCCATGACGGAGCCTAGGACTTCATCTTGTGAGGTGGACTAGACATATTTGGGTAAGCTCTTATCCAAGTTGTTGGAGTCACTCCAAGGGTTGCTAGCAAACTTGAACCATAGAGGATTTGTAGAAGATAAGGAGAGGGAGACTTATCAACTCCTAATGAACACCAAATTCGAACCACTACAGAGTAAAGTAGAGATGTTCGAGACTAAGATTTGTGTTGATTTGAAAACTATGGAAAGCAAAGTGTCTAAAATCAAAGAGAGTTCAAACAATAGGATTCAATTGATCAAGGATGAAGTGGGACCAACTGAGAGCCAAAAAAAAGAAGAAGCAAAGTCACCCAATAGGCAAATAAAGTAGAAAAGTACTCAAGCAGGGCTTGGAACGCTTGTCTCAGAATGGTCTTCCAATGGCAAATAAATCCCCACAGTTAGAATATTTTAAATGTTATGTATATATATTTATATTATGTTTTTTTTGTAAGGCATATAACGTGCTTCGTTTTGGAATGGTAGGTAAAAGTAGCCACAATAATAGGCTAGCTATAGTGTGGACATCTAACGAAAGTTTAATCATTGAATATGTAGACCAATGTACAAGTTGTGGCCCTGAAACCAACTCTCTATATTAATGAAAACATTGACCTGCTCTTAAAAAAATAAAAATTAATCCATCCATCTTAACTCCATATTTATCAAGCGTAGAGAAGGATCAAGTCTCTAGAGGTGCAAACGTTTCCTCAAGTTTTGCACTCAAAAAGTAGGTTTGCACCTTGAGATATTTGGGCCCTCATTAAGACAGATCTAGGTTTTTCTTGTAGCAAATGAAAATTTCAACATTATTAGAAACGTCAAAATTAAAAGGAAATACATTGAAATATAATAAGAAAAAAATCAATGACTAACATAAACAATTATTTCAATTGTTTATTGCTATATGAAATTCTTAAACATGTGAAATGTTTTTTTGGCTACATTGTATCCATTAATGCATATAATAATTAAGCTATGTTTATTTTGAAATAGGGATTTCAAAGTTTTAATTTAATTATTCATGATTATTAGGTGGACGGTAAGGATTTAACCACCAAGGGATATTGTAGAATATTCCTAGTACTAGCGATAGATCAAAAATTGAAATTTATCTCAAAAGGGTTAATCCCTTTTCTACCATTTTAATTAATTCATTAATAAAAAAATGTCATATGAATATGGGTTATGACTTTAATAATGAATAATAATATAGAATAAAGTTATAAATTAGTTAATTTTTATGATTTTTCTTTTAAATCTTGTTAATGTGAGATGTATCATGAGGTAAGTGTTTTAATGCCTGCTATTGGAGCTGAGAGACGCTCCTCCCAATACGAAAGAGATGTTGTAATGTTCTATTATGTAAACATTTTGACTAAGTCAAATAAAAAAATGATATATATATATATATATATATATATATATATATATATATATATATATATATATATATATATATATGGGATGCATCTTAACTTTGAACCTATCAAGTGGAGAGAGATCAAATCTCTAGATGTGCAAACCTTTCCTCAAGTTTTCCCTTCAAAAAAGATGTTTTCATCTTATATATTTTATCCTCTCAGAGCTTGATAGATCCAAAGTTAAGATGGATCTAGGTTGATTATATTGGTAGGAATGCCAATTTTGGAATAGGGCTTCAAGAATTTTAATTTAATCATAAAAAATTATTGGATAGATGGTAGGGATTTAATTTTGAAAATTAAAATTCAATAAAAAGAAACAGAAAAACCCATGGCTAACAAAAAAAATTGTTTCAATTGTTTTTCCCCTTCAAACTTGTAATATTATGAAAAATATTTTTGACAATATTATATACATTAATGTATATAATATAAATATAATAATATTATATATGCTTATTATTGACAAGTATATGATATAAATTTATTTTACATTTAACTAGTTGCATTATATATCTCTGTGTCTGTGTGAGAGATTTAAATCTCTTTTTACTTTTAGGTTAAACTCTTCAATCCTCCTTTACAAATTCTATGAGTACATACTATTTTTTATTTATTTTTCTAGTTATCCTTTAACAAATAACACCAATTACTTATATACTTAGTCATATTTAGTTTAACTATTCATTACGTATTTTTCTAACTTCTTCTTGAGGGACTAAGATGACATGTAACACCTATTAATTTACTCATGTAAATGTAAATAAAATCTCTCTCTCTCTCTCTCTCTCTCTCTCTCTCTCTCTCTCTCTCTCTCTCTCTCTCTCTCTCTCTGTATATATATATATATATATATATATATATATATATATATATATTCAAAGCTCATAGAAGTGTTACAAAATTTTGATGTTATAGGAGAATCTCTCTATTGTTAGATACATAGATATCAAGATTCCTTTGTATTTTGAGTCCAAACTTAAAAAATTTCCTATAGAGGATAAACTACACACCATAAAAGAAATAGATAACACATAACATGGAGAGAAGGAAAGCAAGGTCTGCATGGGTGGAACTATGTTTTTCCAATGGCCCAAAAACCAAAATTCTTCCTTAGACTAAACTTATGGATATGATAAGAACCAAAAGTATAATTTAATATAGATAAAACATCAATGAGGTGGACAAGATGGTAAACAATCATGAGCATCCAATTGATCTGTTAGGATGATCACAATTGATGTAGAGGATCTATTCAAGAAGTCATCTTTCTAATTCATTATTTCCTAATGTTGAGGAACCACAACTGCAATTGGGTTATCAATGCTACAAACCCTTTGCTCCAGAGAGTTAATCTTTTTCTTGAGGTTTATTAAAATTCTCAAAGCCATGTCCATATCCTTTCCTAGAGAGCTCTCTATTGATACCAATATTCCTAACACCACTTTTATTTTGAATCACAACCCTTCAATGGTTGTTTCGTATTTTTGGAGGGAGATACGAGTGGGTCATAACTCCCCAAAATCCATGATTATTATTGTAGCAAGGGAGAAGACAAGAGAAAGTAGCAGTAGGCTAACATATGAAACCATTTGATCGTGTTTCTATTTAATATGAAACCACTCGACTTTGCATGCTAAGTGGAAGACTTACTCCCAAATTTGGTTGATGGTGGGTTCCAATCCTATGTATTTTGCATTTATTCCTTTAACTGGGTAGTTTATTAGCAACAAAGAATTGTTGAACATGATTAATGAGTTTGGTTACAGAGGTTTTTATAGGAAAATGCCTTTAAGAAGAGCATATTCTTCTGCTAAGTGGTTGGTTTTCATCCCGAATTTACAAGCGATTCTTCCTTCATTTACTCTTACAATGACAAAATAACTCCCTCACCCCCCGCCTACCTCCCTTGGGTTTCCTTTCGAGACTCCATCTAAGAATAAAACATAGGAACCTTGCATTGTCCACCATTTAGAGAACTCCTTTAAGTCTAATAGAAGTAGACCACCATGCCTTCTCTGATTCATCTAATTGGGAATCTGCGTAGCATGAGAAATTATGGTAAAAGAATTTGTGGGGAGAAAATTAAGTTCCTTTTGCAAAATATTTAGGAAGAAGGATGAATTTCTTGAATATGATTTTGTTTTGAGGCGAGCCTATCTTCCATAGTATAAATTTCATGATAACCATCCAAACCATTTTGAATTTTGGCTTGGAGTGAATGGAACCACCATAGTGTTTATACCAATTTGCAAATAGATATGGTCATGTGAATGGAGAGGTGATGTGAGGATCAATATCTTTAGAAAAGAAATTCCATACCTATTCGGCATAAGGGCATTCGAGGAAGAGGTGTTTTGATCTAGGTGGATATTGGTGGCCATCCACCTATTCCACTTGGATCCCCAACACTGTCTCTTTCAGTTTCCTTAATTGTAGCACAATTTACTATTTTTCGCAGTTTTTTAGGTCATAAACTTCCAGAGCCATTTTGAGGCCCTTAACGACATTTTTTTTTTGGAAAATGGGTAGACTAAAAGGTTGAGGTAGGGTTACGTAGTTGAAAGTTGTAGACCTCATATATAGATATATTTCTAACGAGGTATCATATGCATCAAACGAAGATCATATGCCAAAGTTACGACCTCAGGAAGTTGATGTACTAACTAACCCCAACGGGGCCCACAAACTTTTGGCGCTTCATCTCCTAGGGTTAGGTTTTTGGATGTTTAGGGTTTTCCCTTATTTCTCAATAATAATAAGGCCTTGGAGCCTCATGGTCATATAGTTTCAGAGGCATGTAGCTGTCACATATCTTCTTAGAGATAAGCTACCATCACCCAAGATAGTTTATTTCCATTATGGATGTAAATAATTTCATTATTTTGTTATTAATGAATTGAATTTCATTTTTTGTTGTAGCTATGTGTTTATGTTTGAATCTTTTTTTCATTTCATTCCTACATAAATCCAGATTATCTTTTTTTATTTCCTCAAAGGCTAGGGAATGATCACATCTAGACTTCTCAAGGATCCCTATTCTTGCTAGTATGTCAATTGTTAAGGTCTTCCCCTATGTATATGTCCAACTAAAAATGTTAATCTTTGGAGAAACATTGCTGGCCCAAAGGTTTTTCCAAATCACATGCCTTACAAGAATGTTTTCTTTCTCAAATTGCCATACATATCCTTGTTTAATAATAGTGTAGTCTCTTCATCCCCAACATCTCATCTTTCTTATGGATTGCTTCAGGTGCACATCTCAAAAGAGTTGATTCAAAGAAAAAGATCAAGGGAGATAACTAACCTGGGTAATGACCAAGCTTCCATTTGATCGATATACCATTTGTATACCAGAGATAGATGTCTTTAAGAGTCTTTTTGTCAATACTACCTAACCATTTGATTAAAGGAGTTAAGATTTAAGGTTTCTCTTCTATCGAAGGATGGCCTTTAATGTTATCTATCCATAAACTAACATGTTTTTCATTACCTAAGATCCATGATAATTTAGCCTTGATGATGGGAAGGGTTGGTTGGAATGGTTTCTAGATAGCTGATCCTAATTTTTCTTGTATATGTGAATCAATGCATTTTTTACATTTTTTCTCGGTTCCTCTAAAATATTTTTCTTTAGTACTTTTCTCTAGAGTCTATGCATGGATCTAGGTTATACATTTTTGCAAAGTGAGGGTGTGTTTTGGTGAAAAAAGGGAGCTTGATCGTGCCATTTAAGTGCTCAATTGAACAATTTTTAAGAAGTTGATAGAAATACTTAAGGGCTTAGACATAGTTCGATCGAGCATTTAAACAAAATCTTGATCGAGCTCCTGTGTAACCCGAGTTAACACACGAGCCTGATCGAGCCTCCATTTGGCATTAAAAACTATGGCTACCATTTTCCAAACTTTTTTGTAGACTGTGACAAATAAATTCTCAACCGAGGGTTTGGAGTTCAACTGAGCATTTGGGAGATTGCGCAACAACCCCACAAATGTCCCTGAAGATCAAACCAACCAATGCTGGTAAGCCAAGTGATCCAGGTGGATGTTGGTGGCCACCCACCTATCCCACTTGGACCCCACAACTTTCTCTTTCAGTTTTTTAGTTTCCTTAATTGTAGCACAATTTACTATTTTTGGTAGTTTTTTGGGTCTTGAACTTCCGGAGCCATTTTGAGGCCCTAAACCACTTATTTTTAGGAAATCTGGGAGCAACATGGGTTTATACATTGATGTTGCTCAACCCAAAGCCGTAGACCTCAGGTAGATCTTTCTAACGAGATATTGTGCGTGTCAAACAGAGATCGTATGCCAAAGTTACAACCCCAGGAAGTTGATGTACCAATTTACCCAAAACGAGGCCCATAGTTTAGTGTTTCATCTCCTAGGGTTAGGTTTTTGGATGTTTATGGCTTTCCATTATTTCTCGACAATAAATAGGCCTTCGAGCCTCATTGTAACACAGTTCAGAGGCATGTAGCTGCCACATCTCTTCTCAAAGATAATCTACCATTGCCCTAGCTGGTTTATTTCCATTTCTGTTGGTAAGCATATTTCAGTATTTTACATTAATGAAATGAAGTATTATTTCTATTGCATCTCTTTATTTATGGTTATATCTGTAATTTGTTGCGTTTCTATTTAAATATGGATCAGTGGTATCAGAGCGATCTGCTCTTTCTCTGTTTTTCTTTGCATGTCACCAACGAGGTCAGGATATAAGGAGTTAGGGCTTGAATTGGTTGAACCTTTGCAAGACCAGCCTCGCAAATCCCAATGGCCTCCCATGGCAGATGAAAAGAAAGATGAGGGGGAAGGAGATCCTATCAAAATCTTGCTCGAAGAATCCCTCGAGCGACAAAGGAACACGATGATGGAAAACTTTTCCTAGATCCTTCAGCGACAACCTAGGGGTGATGCATCTGCTTCTAACAGCTGCTCTGGACACACCAAACCATTTAAGGTACAAGTTAATTTTGATATTCCCATATTCGAGGGTTAGATAGATGCAGATGCCATAGATAAATGGTTAAATTTGCTAGAAGGGTATTTTTTTGTTCATGATTTTTCTAGCCAAGAAAAGATTACTTTCGCTCTTCTCAAAGCAGCCCCCCACGTCAAGGATTAGTGGGAAACCTACTGTGAGCAGAAGGATGAAAGTACGAACTCACTGTTTTCAGCTGCACCCACATGGAATTCATTCCGGGATGCCATTAAGGAGCAGTACTACTCTATCGAAATCTATGAGGATAAATACATAAATTGGACCACGCTTCGGCAAGGAAGGGACCCAGACATGCTAGAGTTCACCAATATTTTTCATACCCTTCACACAAAGTTGGGTATTAAGGATTTTGAGCTGCATTTGGTACTCAAGTATCGCGTCTAACTACACAGATACATCCAGGATGAGATGGAGTTCTTGAACATCTCCTTGCTAAGAACGGCGTACCAATATGCTGTGAAGATCGAGTAGAAGTTTAAACAGAAGAAGCGAGACTTTGGATCTATGAATATGAAGAAACGGAAATGCTTCCCCAAACAACAAAACTAAGGACAAAGCCAAGAGAGTGTGACCTAGGACAACTCGTCAAAGCCGCAAGAAAGGAACAACACCACGAAGTCAAAGAAGGACACAGGAAAGTGGTGTCAGTTCCATAAGAGCCCCACTCATGACACAAGTGAGTGTCGAACCAAGCAATCACTAGTGGCCGAGTTGAAGGCTTCAGAATTAGATGCATGTTCCGACCCTGAGTCAGAACCCGACAAGGGGAATGACAAAGGGAAGAAAATAATTGATGTGGAGCCCAGCGCCACTATTGCCACCGCCAAGGTCCAAAAGAATGATCCCAAAAATCTAGGGGGGGGGGCGTCTTTTCCACTCACAAATGTGGGTGAAGGGTTCACCGCTGCAATTCATTGTCGACAGTGGCCGCCAAAAGAACCTCATTTCAGCAAAGGCTGTGAAGTGACTAAGACTACCAACCATACCAAACCCTCAACCATACAACATCAGGTGGCTTTACGAAGTACGAGATCTCTGAGTCCACTAGCAGTGTCACCTTCCCTACAGCATCATGCCCTTCACAGATGAGGTATTGTGTGATGTTCCACCGCTTGATGTTTGTGATGTATTATTAGGCCAACCATACTTGTGGAAGCAACATGATGTGTATGATTCAAGGCCTCGTGTTGTTATTATTTCTTTGTGTAATACATTATTCAGGATACCGGAGGTAGCCCCACCTACCACCACTTCTTTGATCTCTACTAAGAAAGTCATCTCCGAGACTAGGAAATTTATTTTTTGTCTAGTTCGCCCCTAAAGTAAGGGGAAGATCATCGCCACATCCATGACCCCTATGAAGGGTTCCTCCAGGCAACAATAGCAGAAGATGGATACGGTCATGAAAGAATATAGGAACATGTTCTCCTCACCCACAGGGTTACCGTTGCATTGTCAGGTCAAGCATTATTCGATCTAACTCCTAGAGAACCTTTACCCAATGGGTCGATATATAATCACTCCATTCTTGAAAATGCTAAGCAAAAGCAAGGACATGATCAGTATCAGGTACCACACGAGTTTCAAGTGGGCAACAAATTCTGGTTACATCTATAGAAAGAACGCTTTACAAGAGCCCATCAGAAAATCATACCATTTCGATATGGTCCTTACACCATTACCAAGGCTCTGGGAAACAACGCTTTGTAGCACATCATTCTCCCATTCCTTCACTTGCACCGAGTGTTCAATGTATGGTTCCCACCATTACTGGACACATTAGAGGTTGCAAAATAGCTCACCAAGGACCAAGTTTAGCAGAAGTTTCCTCATCTCATAGAGGAACTCAAGGCAATGGGGACCATTGCTTCCTAAGGGGGGAGGAATGATCTTGATCTGATATTCACCCTATGAGTGACATCAATTAAAGATTTATTAAACAAAGGTATTACAGACTCATGTGTTGGTGTGTGTTCTGTGTTATTGAAGCAACAGATCGATCAGATTGCCAATACACAGACATATAAATGGAAAGATAACAGACGAATACAGTAAGAAAACACAAGACACAAGAAATTAATAAGGAGTTCACCCTATTCTCCAGGGCTACATCTCCAGTCCAGCTTTAAGTGGTGGCCTTGTTTTATTGTGCCTTTAAGTAGAAAATTACAATATAGGGACTCAATGTGAGTTCTCCTAAAGCAGGTTTTGCTTGGCAGGGTGGTTCCTGGATTCCCCAAGCCACTGGAGTGCACAGACTCTTCTTATTCCTACCAACTCTATGACCTTCTGGTCTACAGTGGAAAGATCCAAATGTGGTGCTCAGTCCAGATAGATTCCTCTATGGGATGGCTTGAATCTCTCAAGCTCTCTCGTGCTCGACACTGCCTTTGATCAGCTTGGCCCTTTGTCTTCTGTTGCTTTGCTTTACTGCCTTCTTCTCTGGTTTCTATCTCTCAATGTTCAGTCCTCCTCTCAGTGTTCACTGACTGACTCTAACTATGGATTCTTTCTCTGTTCATATTTTTTAGCCATTCATTCTAATGCCTGTTTGGTTCCTCTTCCACCTCTATTGATTCACCTTCTATAGCTGCGCTTGGACTTCCCTATTTGGCGTCATCATCAGCGCTCAAGGAGTGGCCACACATCCTCCTCTAAATGACACCAGCATGCTTCGTCGGTTCGTTTCTTCAGTTACATCATGGATGCATTCTTCCTCCATCGTGGCGGTCAAACGGATTCCAAATCCTTCTAAAACGCGGTGTATTCCTTTGTCGATTCCACTTCTTCCATCGGGCATGATCTCAGCCATCCGATATGGGGCCTACAAATCTGACGCCATATCCATGTTTCGCATGATTGACTTCCTTGACCGATAGCGCGCGATCAACTGCGGTTTTCTCTCACCTCCGTTGCCATGCGTCGATCGATAAATCGAATTGCTCCGCTCTCGTCCAAAACCTCTTACCGTTTGAGGGCGCCGCGATCAATATCGCCGATTTCCAGAGCGTGGGTCCCGCCTTTGTACGTTTGGTTCTTTTTACCTTTTCCGCCCGCGTTTCTCTGATTCCCCCACGCGACCGAGTGCTCGGGCTTTTCCTTCACGGCCCTGTTCACCAGTGATGCACGATTAGCGCTAATTGCGCATCAAAAGCCACCTTATTTTCTCGATCTAGGGCTCCCAGGGGCTACTTTGACCTCCTACGCAGTCTCCATGGGCCTCGGTCAGCGTGATTTGACCGAGGTCCTCGTCGTTCCATGCTGGCTGCCATTGCCACTGGTTCAGGGGTGTTTTTGATCACTGTTTTGGATTCTTTAGAGATTTGTCCTGACCTGATACAGTCATGGTTTCTTTGACAGTCTTCTATGGATCCAATTCATATCACGACCTTCCCACTAAAAAAGATTTTGGACCAGCAAAAGTTAGTTTTCAAGCATCGGCTAAATGAGGGTATTGCTTTCTCACTTGTCCAATCTCAATCCACTTTGGACTGCTTGGCTTCAAACCTTTGAGCCCAATCCTGAGGTATTCCACATCTCCCCTGCACGTCGTCCTCACCTTCCTATCCAACACTGTGTCTTCCTGCAATTCATTAAGATATTTAGGTAGAAGGTCATCAATAGAAGGCAATTGACTTTTCTCTTCAGGGTCCTCAATCGTTGAAGGTTCAAACAATCTCAAGCAATCTACATTTACAACTGAGTAGATGTTCATGGAAGCTAGTAGATCAAGGCGAAAAGCATTTTCCCCAATCTTCTTGAGTATCCTAAAAGGTCCATACCTGATAGGCTTTAGCTTTTTACCTTCGCCTTGCATCTTGTCCTTGCTGATATACAGCCAGACTTGGTCACCAACTTGAAAAATATGCTCCATCCAATGCTTGTCATGCCTAGCCTTATACTTGGCTTGGCTCTTTCCTAGCTGTTCCTGTACTGCCTAGTGGATCTCCTGGATTTGTTCAATGAGCCTAGTTGCCTTGTCCACATCACTGTGTCCATCAACCCTGGTATCTTTACCAAAGACAAAATCCAAAGGAGACCTTGGTGTGAAACCAAAACAAGTCTCAAAAGGAGATCTCTATGTAGAAGAGTGTTTGTCTCTGTTGTAAGCATGCTGCACATAACAAAAGTGTTCATCCCAAAGCTTAGGATGTTTGCTGCAATATCCTCTCAGTAACTGGATCACTGTCCTGTTTACTACTTCTGTCTGGCCATCTGTTTGTGGATGAAAAGTTGTGCTTTTCTTTAGTTTGGTGTCCATCAGTTCCCACAGACTCGACCAAAACTTCCCCACAAATCGGGTGTCTCGATCAGATACAATGGAAGTGGGTAATCCAAAATGAACCCATACATGTTCAAAGAATAATTTTGCAGTCTGTTCAGCTGTAATATGTTTGTTGAACCTATCCACAACAACATATAAGTAATCATGACCTTTCCTAGATTTAGGCCGTCCTCCAACCAAATCCATGGAAACACTTTCCCAAGGGTGAGAAGGAACTGGCAATGGAGTGTACAAGCCTAGTTTTCTATTGTTGGGCTTTCTTTTAGTGCACATGGCACACCCTCTTACATATCTAGAAACTGTCTCATTCATTTTCGGCCAATAGCAGAATATTTACAGCTGTGCAACTGTTTTACTTACCCCAAAGTGACCTGATATCAGAGAAGTGTGCGCTTCCCTAATTATCTTTATCCTCTCAGTTTGTGGAATGCAGATTTTCCCACAATGGTATAAGAGTCAATCCTTCACATGATAGTCCAATTCTTCCACTCTTTTTCCTTGACTCAAATTTTCATATACGTCTTTAAAGTCCATATCCTGAGCATATTGTTCTATGTAGATTTCATGTAGCACAGAATTATGCTTAAGTATGGTAGATGCATTTATAATGGGTCTAGATAACATGTCTGCAACCTTGTTATGTATGCCCTTTTTATATCTAATGACTAAATGAAACTATTGTAGAAAACCCATCCATCTGTAATGTCTTGATTGCTACAACTTAGTTTGGGGGTGTAGATATTGAAGTGGCTGATGATCAGTATGTATTACTGTCTCTTTGCCCATTAAGTAATGTTTCCACTTTTTCACACTCTGAACTATTGCATACAATTCTTTATCATATGTAGGATAGTTAACTACTGCAGGATTAAAAGTCTCAGAATGATAACATATGGGTTTACCATGCTGTGTCAACACTTCTCCCATGGCATAGTCACTGGCATCAGTTTGTATCTCAAATGGTCTTTGCAGATCTGGCAGTGCTAGTACAAGTGCTGTACTAATCTTTTCTTTCAAGGTGTCGAAGGCTTTCTATTGTTTACCTCCCCACTGAAACACCTTATTCAATCCTGTTAAAGCATGTAAGGGAGCTGCAATCAAGGAGAAGTTAGAAATGAACTTCCTCCAATATTGTGTTGCTCCCAAGAAGCTTCTCACTTGTGTAGCAGACCCGGGTTTAGGCCAGTTCACAACGACTGCCACTTTAGAGGGATCTATTTTCAATTCACCTCCCCTACTATATGACCCAAGTAGTTTAGAGATGTTTTACCAAATTCACATTTTGAGAGTTCAACATAAAGTTTTTCTCTTTTCAAAACATCTAATGTCTACTTAACATGCTTTAAATGTTCTTCCCACGTTTTATTAAAAATCAAAATGTCATCCAGATACACAATAACAAAATCATCAAGAAAATCCCTGAGTACATCATTCATTAATGTCATGAAAGTAGTAGGAGTATTAGTTAAGCCAAAAGGCATAACCAACCATTCATAAAATCCCTACTTTGTCTTGAAAGTAATCTTCCATGCATCTTTCTCTGCAACTCTGACCTGATGGTATCCACTATGCAAATCCAGCTTGGTGAAATAAACAACTTCCTTTAATTTATCTAAAAGATCATCTATGTGAGGAAGGGGATAATGATTTTTGATTGTTATCTCATTCAGTGCTCAATAATCAATGCACATTCTCCACAATCCATCTTTCTTTCTCACCAAAAATATTGGTGACCCACATAGTGATGTGCTAGGCTTGATGAACCCTTTCTCGAGCAACTCCTACACCTGCTTCTTGATTTCAGCATTCTCTAAAGAAGACAACCTTTTATACCTATGGCTACTACAGTTGTTTCATCTCTCGAGTCTGACCCCAAATCTATCTGAATAGTTGTAGCAATCTTCTTCTTCTTGCCCTCGGACTTCTTAGGTCCCAGCACTAGATGTAGAATCCAACAATGTTCATCATCATTCCAATCCTTTTTACAGTGAGTGCATGAAGCTTTGGCTTTCTGTGTAGTGTTAGCCTTCCTTGATTTCCACTTCTGCTTTCTTTTCTCCTTGCTCTTGCTTACAGTGGGTTGGGATGGTCCCCCAACTTCTGGATTGCCATTGTTTCCTCTAGCTTCTAGATGAGTAACTTGTACAGATACCTCATCTATACTAGTGGGATTAAACATGAGGATGGTATGACTAACGTAGCTCTGTAGACCACCAATGTACTTCGAAAGAGTCTCTGGTGAGTCTAGTGAGATACCCAACAACAATGCTCTCTTTCTGAATTCTTGTGATCCAGGTGGATGTTGGTGGCTACCCACCTATCCCATTTGGACCCCCACAACTGTCTCTTTCAGCCTTTTTAGTTTCCTAAATTGTAGCACAGTTTACTATTTTTAGCAGTTTTTCGGGTCCTGAACTTCCGGAGCCGTTTTGAGGCCCTAAACGACGTTTTTTTGGGAATCTGGGGCAACATGGGTCCATGGACCGATGTTGCCTCCCAAAGTGGTAGTACTCGGATAGATCTTTCTAACGAGCTATTGTACGCGTCAAACGGAGATCGTATGCCAAAGTTACGACCCCGGGAAATTGATGTACCAATTTACCCAAACGGGGCCCACAATTTGGCGTTTCATCTTCTAGGGTTAGGTTTTGGAATGTGAAGGGTTTTCCATTGTTTCTCAACAATAAATAGGCCTTCGAGCCTCATTGTAACACAGTTTTAGAACAGTTCAGAGGCATGTAGCCGCCACATCTCTTCTCAGAGATAAGCTACCATCGCCCTAGCTGGTTTCTTTCCATTTCTGTTTGTAAGCATATTTCAGTATTTCACAGTAATGAAATGAAGTATTATTTCCGCTGCATCTCAGTATTTATGGTTATCTCATCTCTGTATATATGGTTATCTCTATAATCTATTGCGTTCCTGTTTAAATCCGGATCAGTGGTATCAGAGCGGTCTGCTTTTTCTCTGTTTTTCTTTGCATGTCCCCAACGAGGTCGGGATATAAGGAGTTAGGGCTTGAACTGGTCGAACCTTTGCAAGACCAGCCTCCAAAATCCCGACGGCCTCCCATGGCGGATGAGAAGAAAGACGAGGGAGCAGGAGATCCTATCAAAATCATGCTCGAAGAAGCGCTCGAGCGACAAAGGAACGCGATGATGGATAGCTTTGCGCAGATCCTTCAGCGGCTACCCAGAGGCGACGCATCGGCTTCCAACAGCGACTCTGGAAATGCCACACCCTTCAAGGTACAAGTTAATTTTGAAATCCCCATATTCGAGGGTCAAATAGACGCATATGCCGTAGATAAATGGTTAAATCTGCTAGATGGGTATTTTCCTGTTCATGAATTTTCAAGTCGGGAAAAGATTGTTTTCGCTCTTCTCAAAGCAGCCCCCCACGTCAAGGACTGGTGGGAAACCTATTGCGAGCAGAAGGATGAAAGTACAGGCTCCCTATTTTCAGCCGCACCCACTTGGAATGACTTCCGGGATGCCATCAAGGAGCAGTACTACCCTGTCGGAACCTATGAGGACAAATACATCAAATGGACCACACTGCGGCAGGGACAAGACCAAGATGTGTCAGAGTTCACAAATATTTTTCATACCCTTCGCACACAGTTGGGTATCAAAGATTCTGAGCTGCATCTGGTACTCAAATACCGTGGCTACCTACACAGATACATCCAGGAAGAGATGGGGTTCTTGAACATCCCCTCACTCGGCACAGCATACCGATACGCTGTCAAAATCGAGCAAAAGTTCAAACAGAAGAAGCGAGACTTTGGATCTGCAAATCCGAAGCCCAAAGGACAAAGCTAAGGCGGGGTGACCCAAGAAAACCCGTCGAAGTCGCAAGAAAAGAACAACACCGCGAAGCCGAAGAAGGACACAGGAAAGTGGTGTGAGTTCCACAAGAGTCCCACTCATAACACAAGTGAGTGTCGGACCAAGCAGTCGCTGGTAGCCGAATTGAAGGCTTCCGAATCAGATGCATGTTCTGACCCTGAGCCAGAACCCGACAAGGGCAATGGAAAAGGGAAGCAGATCATTGATGCGGATCCCAGCGCCACTGTTGCCACTGCCAAGATCAAGAAAAATGAGTCCGAAGATCCAGAGGAGGGGGAGCGTCTTTTCCACTCACAGATGTGGGTGAAGGGTTCACCGCTGCGATTCATTGTCGACAGTGGTAGCCAAAAGAACCTGGTTTCAGTAGAGGTCGTGAAGCGGTTGGGCCTACCGACTACACCACACCCGCAGCCATACAGTATCGGGTGGCTTCATGAAGGACGAGATCTGAAAGTTCGCCAGCAGTGCCGCCTTCCATACAGCATCAAACCCTTCACAGACGAGGTATTGTGTGATGTTACACCTCTGGATGTTTGTGATGTATTATTAGGCCAGCCATACTTGTGGAGGCGACATGCTGTGTATGAGTCCAGGCCTCGTGCTGTCATTATTTCTTTGAATAATTCATTATACAGGATACCGGAGGTAGCCCCACCTACTGCCACATCTTTGATTACTACCAAGAAAGGCAGCAAGCTCATATCACAGACCAGGAAATTCATTTTTCTGGTTCACTCACAAAGTAAGGGGAAGATCGTTGCTACATCCATGACCCCTGCAAAGGGTTCCTCCACGCAGCAGCAGCAGCAAAGGGATACGGTCATGACAGAACACAGGAACAACTTTTCCTCACCCACAGGGGTACCACACAAGTTTCAGGTGGGCGACAAAGTTTGGTTACATCTGCAGAGAGAACGCCTTACCAGAACCCATCAGAAACTCAGGCAACTCCGACATGGTCCTTACACCAGTACCAAGGCTACGGGCAACAATGCTTTGAAGCACAACATTCCTCCATTCCTTGGCTTGCATCGAGTGTTCAATGTGGACCATCATCGACCATGCTTCCCACCATCACTGGACACATCAGAGATTGCAGGATAAGTTCAGCAGATGGAGGAACTCAACGCAATGGGGACCATTGCTTCCTAAGGGGGGAGGAATGATCCAGGTGGATGTTGGTGGCTACCCACCTATCCCATTTGGACCCCCACAACTGTCTCTTTCAGCCTTTTTAGTTTCCTAAATTGTAGCACAGTTTACTATTTTTAGCAGTTTTTCGGGTCCTGAACTTCCGGAGCCGTTTTGAGACCCTAAACGACGTTTTTTTGGGAATCTGGGGCAACATGGGTCCATGGACCGATGTTGCCTCCCAAAGTGGTAGTACTCGGATAGATCTTTCTAACGAGCTATCGTACGCATCAAACGGAGATCGTATGCCAAAGTTACGACCCCGGGAAATTGATGTACCAATTTACCCAAATGGGGCCCACAATTTGGCGTTTCATCTTCTAGGGTTAGGTTTTGGAATGTGAAGGGTTTTCCATTGTTTCTCAACAATAAATAGGCCTTCGAGCCTCATTGTAACACAGTTTTAGAACAATTCAGAGGCATGTAGCCGCCACATCTCTTCTCAGAGATAAGCTACCATCGCCCTAGCTGGTTTCTTTCCATTTCTGTTTGTAAGCATATTTCAGTATTTCACAGTAATGAAATGAAGTATTATTTCCGCTGCATCTCAGTATTTATGGTTATCTCATCTCTGTATTTATGGTTATCTCTGTAATCTATTGCGTTCCTGTTTAAATCCGGATCATCTTGAGTATACCCTTTCACACTTTACCCTTTCAACTATCAAAGAGTTTGCCAACTCATCATGGCTTGTTGCATGTAGGCCAATGGATAGAACTGATTTTTTATTGCAGCAACAAATTCACTCCAGACAAAGATGGTCTTACCATGTCTTTTAATATCATCTTGGGTTCTGCCTTCCCACCAAACCAAGGCATTGTCTCCTAGGCGTAGGATTGCCAGCTGAATCCTACTCTTGTCAGAGTCTATGTTCTGTACCCTGCAATACACATCAATTTGTCTAATCCAATTGTCCAACTTTTCAGCATTTAGCTCTCCATCATATATAGGAAAATCAAATTTAACATCCAACTTAATCAAGGATGCTTTCTTATTTTGCATAGGGCTATTAGGAGGTGTGAGAAAGCTTTCCTCTTTCCCCTTTCCTTTGGAGTGGTCATGGAAGTGAGACTCATCTTCTTCTTTATCTTGTTTAGAACCTGATGGATCTTCCACCTTATGTTTTCTAAAGTCTCTATTCATTTCTTCTACCATAGACTTTATAGCTAGGAAACTCTCTATGAATTGAGGGTCTGGCCCCATAGAACCTTCCTCTGACATTGTCTTCCGAGGATAGACTCTCCCACTTTCAGGATTAGTTTCCACCAACTCTCCTTCTCCTAATTTGAGCTTTGATCTAGTGAGCATTCACAGCTAAACCAACACAAGCTTGTCTAACCTTACAGCCTACAACTCTGATACCACTTGATCTAATATTCACCCTATGAGTGACATCAGTTAAAGATTTATTAAACAAAGGTATTACAGACTCATGTGTTGGTGTGTGTTCTGTGTTATTGAAGCAACGGATCGATCAGATTGCCAATACACAGACATATAAATGGAAAGACAGCAGAGGAATACAGTAAGTAAACACAAGACACAAGAAATTAATAAGGAGTTCACCCTATTCTCCAGGGCTACATCTCCAGTCCAGCTTTTAGTGGTGGCCTTGTTTTATTGTGCCTTTAAGTAGAAAATTACAATATAGGGACTCAATGTGAGTTCTCCTGAAGCAGGTTTTTCTTGGCAGGGTGGTCCTTGGATTCCCCAAGCCACTGGAGTGCACAAACTCTTCTTATTCCTACCAACTCTGTGACCTTCTGGTCTACAGTGGAAAAAGCCAAATGTGGTGCTCAGTCCGGACAGAATCCTCTATGGGATGGCTTGAATCTCTTAAGCTCTCTCGTGCTCAACACTGCCTTTGGTCAGCTCGGCCCTCTGTCTTCTGCTGCTTTGCTTTACTGCCTTCTTCTCTAGTTTTTGTCTCTTAGTGTTCAGTCCTCCTCTCGGGGTTCACTAACTGACTCTAACTGTGTATTCTGTCTTTGTTCATGGCTTTTATCCATTCGTTCCAATGCCTGTTCGGTTCCTCTTCCGCCTCTGTCGATTCACCTTCTGCAGCTGTGCTTGGAGTTCCCTGTTCATCGTCATCGTCAGCGCTCATGAAGTGGCCACACATCCTCCTCTAAATGATGCAAGCATGCTTCATCGGTTTGTTTCTTTAGTTACGTCGTGGATGCAGTCAAACGGATTCCAAATCCTTCTAAAATGTGGCGTATTCCTTCATCAATTCCGCTTCCTCCTTCAGGGACGATCATAGCCGTCCAATCTGGGGCCTCCAGATCTGACGCCATACGCACGTTTCGGGCGATTGACTTGCTTGACCGATAGTGCATGATTAATGACAATTTTCTTTCACCTCCGCTTGCCACGCGTCGATCGATGAATGGAATCGCTCCGCTATCGTCCAAAACCTCTTACCGTTTGAGGGCACCCCGATCAATGCTGCCAGTTTCTAGAGCACGGGTCCCACCTTTGTACGTTTGGAACTTTTTTCTTTTTCCGCCTGTGGTTCTCCAGTTCCCAACGTGACCGAGTGCTCGAGCTTTTCCTTCACAGCCCTGCTCGCCCAGCGATGCGTAATTAGCGCTAAGCGCTAATCGTGCATTAAAAACCACCTTCTTTTCCCTATCTGGGGCTCCCGGGGGCTACTTTGACCTCCAGCGTAGTCTCCATGGGCCTCGGTCAGCGCGCTTTGACCGAGGTCCTCATCATTCCACGCTGGCTGCCATTGCAACTAGTTCAAGGGTGTTTTTGATCGTTGTTTTGGATTCTTTAGAGATTTGTCCCGACCTGATATAGTCATGGTTTATTTGATAGTCTTCTATGGATCTACTTCAGATCTTATCCATGTGGATGTTGGTGGCCACCCACCTATCCCACTTGGACCCCCACAATTGTCACTTTCCGTTTTTCAGTTTCCTTAATTCTAGCACAATTTTCTATTTTTGACACTTTTTTGGCTCCTAAACTTTCGAAGTTGTTTTCAGGCCCTAAACGATGTTTTTTGGGAAACCTGGGAGCAAGATGGGTCCATGGTCTGATGTCTCTCATCCCAAAGTTGTATTCCTCGGATAGATATTTCTAACGAGGTATTGTGCACGTCAAATAGAGATCGTATGCCAAAGTTACGACCCGAGGAAGTTGATGTACCAATTTACCCAAAACGAGGCTCATAGTTTGGTGCTTCAACTCCTAGGCTTAGGTTTTTGGATATTTAGGCTTTTCCATTGTTTCTCAACAATAAATAGGCCTTCAAGCCTCATTGTAAAATAGTTCAGAGGCATGTAGTCGCCACATCTCTTCTCAGAGATAAGATACCATTGCCCTAGCTGGTTTATTTCCATTTCTATTTGTAAGGATATTTTAGTATTTTACATTAATGAAATGAAGTATTATTTCTGTTGCATCCCTGTATTTATGGTTATATATGTAATTTGTTGCGTTCCTGTTTAAATCTGGATCACCAAGGTAGGTTTCCTATTATTTTTTCTCTGTTTGAATTATTTTTTATTATAACAAAAAAATTTAACTTGAAATGAAAACCCACCATGAAAACCACAAAAAAACCATGGAAACCACCAAGAAAGCCTTTGAAAATAAAAAAAAACCAACATAGAAAACCCTCAAAAAACTATATAATTTAGGTTATAAATTTTCATTTCTTTTCATCAAGGATAAGTTTTCAATAGTTGCAATGGTAGGATGTTTATTATGATTTTTTTCTAATTTTGAATGGTAAAAACTTTATTTTATAATTATTTTATGTTGTGAAGTTTTTTCATAGGAATTTAGTGAAATAAATTTTCAAAATATTTTATTTTTTGTTATTTAAATTGCATTTTAAATTTCTAATAAATTTAATAAAAGATATGCCAAAGAAACTCCAAAACATAAAACAACCTAAACTATAACCTCTATTAATCAAATAAGAAATTTTATTTTATTTTATTATTTAAATTTAAATTAATTTGTATTTTATTTTATTTTAATAATAAATATAGTACAATTAGTTTAAAAATAACTACTTAAATTAAATATTCGCTTTACAATTAAAGATCGAAAAGGAGATTTTTTTGTTATATATATATATATATATATCTGTGTGTGTGTGACTATATAATGAAACATAAACTATATATAACTAGATATATATAGTTATATAGTCCATTATATAATTTGAAGACCGAAAATGGTTACATTTTCCTACATGATAAAGATTAAAAAATATGAAATTAAAAAAAAACAAAATTATAGAAATAAAAAATAATATTAATTATTATTGATTATTTATAATTAAACCATTTAGGGGTGGTAGGAGTGAGATGGGTTATTCTTTGACACAACGATAAAATAGAGTATCAATATGCTTGGGGTTTGGGAGTAGTAATTAATAATCAAGTAGAATATCTTGCTCAATGGAGGGTGTCGAGCGATAAAAAGGTGTCTTTTTAACTCCTAATTACCTTCAAATTAATTATCAACCCAGGGATGACTTTTTATTTCAAGAGTGTACTCAGTCTGAAGCGGTTATTTACTCAAGAGTAATGTTATGCAGTATAGTGCTTAAAATCCAAAAGTAAATGAAAGATGGAAACAAAATCTAATTGGAACAGCAAGAAAACTGAAATGTTCTAAACTAAATCATTCATTCAAACAACCATCAATCGAGGATACTGTAGCAATAACTCATTCCTCTAGATATTGATGCAATTGAAATCAAACTGGAACAAGACAATCAATCTGGGAACTAGGAAGCAATAACCAATGTTCTCTACAGTTGGCAGTCCTGCTTTAAAGTAATTAAAAGGAAATAGAAATTGAACTAAAGCTGCCATTGAAAGTAAACTAGGAAAACTCTTTAAAAGCAAACTATTGCAATTAATCAACAGAAATGAACAACAAAGTAAATGGGTAGCAAACTGTAATTAAAGGAATCTGAACAACAAACTCTAATTAATGGAAATGAACAACAACAAAGCCAAATTAATAGCAATCTTTACTTTAAGAATAAATCAGACAGCACACGGAAATAGAACAGCAGATTAAATCTGAATGTACAACAACCCAAATCAAGCACGCAACACACTTATCATTAAAAGGAATAGTAATATGAGTTTCGATACAATATGCATGAATCACAACTATAAAGGAACAACAATTGTAACGGAACAG
This sequence comes from Pinus tabuliformis, assembly GCA_031772625.1. Classification (NCBI taxonomy): domain Eukaryota; kingdom Viridiplantae; phylum Streptophyta; class Pinopsida; order Pinales; family Pinaceae; genus Pinus; species Pinus tabuliformis. The sequence goes on along the minus strand of CM062807.1, from coordinate 596,164,130 downwards.
CAATCCCGAATAAACAACAATCACAATTTAAGAATACATCATACAGTTGTACGGATTTAGGAACATACAACGCGGTTAATCTGTAATCGAGTGATAATCTGTAAGGAACATAAATGTTATATCAACAATAAAAAAAAAAACAGCAATGTGATACAAAGTTAAAATGATAACATAGCATTCCTGTTGCAGATAACGATAGTATCCAATCAAGTATATATAACAACGTTGATATGTAAAACAGTAAAGGGCGTCAGATTACTAAACAGATTAAATGAAAGAAATCAAACCCCACATGAATCATAAAGATATGATACAGCAGCAGCGTACTCCACCAGAGGCTGGGCCCTTAGCCACCAGCGGATGCTGCTGGGCTACTTCAGATGAGAAGAATGAACAACAACTCCCAAATCATGTATTAATCATCAAATGGTGAAATCATTACAACAGCTAAAGCTTTGAAACTTACAGCATGAAACAATCCTTTCTTCCTCCTATCCTATCATGAATTCTTAATTCTAAATCTCTAATTCTATATCCTCAATTCTATCATTTTTCCATCCCCCTCTCTGATCAATGTTTTCATTTAAATAGAGAGAGATCAGAGAGAAGTTACAACAAAGATAATTACAACATGATTCTATTAAAAAATTGGATTGTTTCCAACCAATTTATCAACAAGAAGATATATTTCCATCCATCTCTCAACAGAAGCAAGACGAATTTGGCTTTGCAGCTGAGATTTGGAAAGTGGCCACACAGCGAATCCGAGAAAATCGTGCTCAAAGGACCCTGCGTTTCTCTCAATACAAGCTGAATTTCGGCAAACTGTTCTTTGGAAAAGTTAATTTGGTCCTTTCTGGACAAAACCCATGTTCTAGATTTTCAAGATTCATCTTCATTTGCTCATAATCTCAACCACAAAACTGTCACTTCTTATTCCAGCACATTTCTGAGTTGGCACTTTTAATGATCAAATCTTCAATCTGGAAATTATCTTGGAGGCTGAAAAAGGTGAATAATGTTATAACCATTTTATTAAACTTTCATTGATAAAATCATGCATAATCATCAATTTATTAGAAATAAAGGAGAATAAATAATATTTTTACATAAGAGCATAAATCATTGTAAAATGGAATTATATGATAAATTATGATAAATGACGTGATGAAGAATGGTAGAAATGGGTGGAATAAGCATTCAAAAGTGACAATAATAATGGTATATTAACGACCCAACATACCCCCACACTCAATATGTTGCATGTCCTCATGCAACCCAAAGACAAAACCCATGTGTTGACCAAGCAATAAAAAAATTGGCTCATCCCAACGCATGAAATGGATAGGACAAATGAATTCTTCCTCAATTAATAAATATTCAATTTTAGCAATCTTGATAAAGGCATAACAATGAAGTTGCAACAAAATATGATATAAGTGACAACAACCTTCATTAACCATTTTCCCAAAAACTACAAACCAGATTTTGTTGAAATTGTGCAAGTAGATTTCTGCTATATTAATGCTTCTATGATCCAAAAATCAGATCATTTTGATGCACGGATCATGAGATATTAACAAAATGGTTGTAGGTGAGAGTGCATTATTTCCGAAATTTTATGAACTAATTTATCTTGAAATTGTCTGGATTTGTATTAATGATACATCTGTGTTTTCCAAAAATCACAAGAATTGAGTTCATATTATGGAAATCAATTTCTGCATTGTGTAAAAATGAAATTGTATGCCGTAAATGAGGAAGAAAGTAGAAAACATCCATCATGCGTAGCAATTCCTCCCCCTCTCTGAAGAGTTAGCATGTCCTCATGCAATGCTAGAAGACAAATAGAGGTGGTTGCTACCAGCTGTTGAATTCTATGCTTGGTGTAAAACAACATGGAATAAAGGAGGTGTTGTGAAGGAATAAGAATAGCAATGGATGATAAAGAATATGAATAACATAGTTATAAGGAAGAAATGAATGAAAGCAACACTCCCCCAAACTGAAAGATGATATGTCGCTGAAAAATGGGAAGTGGTACAAATGTGGACTGAAGGATGATAAATAATGCTCAAAATGGATTTTTATGAAATCCTCCTAAATTCGTAATAAATCAAAAAATTATGCGATTTTATCTCAAGTTTTACCTCCAAAAATTGTGGAATGACATATATGGACTGGCATTTGTTGAAGCTAATGTAGACAGAGTTGGTGCTGAAAGTGATGCAAAAGGTGGAATCCAGGTAAGCACATCATGTCTGAAGAATTGTTCACATTCGCAAGCCTCTTCTGTTAGTTGCAATAGTGTGATCATGATGTAAATAGAATTCTGCGCAGACTTGTTGTTCTCCTGTAAACAAAGCACTATTTGGCATACAATGTTCTTGAATCCATAGTGTTAGTTTTGAATAGCAACAGATAAGATGCATGCAAAAATTTCAATCAGAAAAACTTATGTATACATGCAATACTAATATTTTGGCATATCAACAAGTGATGGCAAAGTGCAGTAATCATATCACATGCAATCCCATAATGCATACATTCCCCCCTCCAATTGGAAAAGGAATTCCATGACCATAAGGCATATGAGAGGTGTTGTGCCGATGGCAAGGCAAGGGAATGAACGATATAGCAGTGAATGAAGCATAGTACACATATCAATGATAGGACAGCGGGAGTTATGGTTTTAGTGAGAGTAGAGTGTGTAAAGATAGTTATGAATAAGAGATAGGACGCTTTGGATTGATGATAAGTTATGAAAAAAGAGAAAAAGGATAGCAATATGCCAAAAATATGCTTGACTGACAACATTCTACCTGAAAATGATGTGATTGATCTGAAAACAATTTCTCATGCATAAAGGTTCAAAACAGGGAAAATTAAGGAAATAACTTCTCTGATAAAAATAAAAAATAAAAAAAGGGTATTATAGTAATAATTGATGATAAGATATAACTTCAATACCATAAGCAGAGCCTCTGCTGCCAGCAGGCATCCATAGCCTCGGCAGGGTTGCTTTTTAACCCATATGAGCCAGGATCCTCAATTTATAAATGGAGAGGTACAGTGTTGTTCTACAGAAGAGATCAATGTGCTGGTGTGGTAACCAGATAACCACACTGCCATTCACTGGGGTGTAGCAAAAGTGATCAGGTCGGCTCGTGATGAGACCTCCTGTTCCAAGGATATTTGGCTATCCAATGGATCATAACCCTGGTGTGGTGGCCATAATGGGAATGTCACTTTGTTACAACCTTATGAACATGGTAGGCTGGCTCGTAATGAGACCCCCTATCCTCCATCTGCGAACAAAATTTTGTTATTATTACACATTTTTATGATAAAAAGAGGGAGGCTCAGTACTCCTTAAGAGCAGGGATGGTGGAAGAAGTTGAACATGTCAATAGAAAAATATACCCATAATCTCATTTATTATAGACAGAGAAGATTATAATCCAGAAGGGTGGAACCAGCATGGTATTAAGATGATCAATCAATATCATGTTCAACAGAAAACAATGCAGTAAAGTAGTATATAAATAATTGTGTCCCTTTTGAAAATAATCTATCATCAAGGAGCTGTCTTGTTAAACATCATAACGTGAATGATATTAACTTGCTTCAATAGAATCCATAATTCTTGTCCTCATAAAAATAGTGTACTTCATGCCATGAAGGGGAATCAGTAAAATGTGGTTGAGATGAACTAGGAATAATCCCACAAGAGGAAGAAAAGGTTGCTCTCAAAAATACTCCCAAAGGGTTGCTCTTTTGAAGGAACAACAAAAACACTCAAAAAGTGGTGTTTCGTGTAGGGAACAACAAAGGAAATGCACACCAAAAACCAAAAATACACATAAAAAAGTGTGAAAATGCAAATGTCGTTCCTTTGGAAAAAGGAACAGCAAAAACTAAAAGTGCCATTCATTTAGAAAAGGAACAGCAAAAATGCAAGTGCCATTCCTTTGGAAAAGGAACAGCAAAAATGAAAAGTGTCATTCCTTTGGAAAAGGAACAACAAAAACGCAAGTGTCATTCCTTTGGAAAAGGAACAGCAAAAATCAAAAGTGTCGTTCCTTTGGAAAAGGAACAGCAAAAAATGCAAGTGTCGTTCCTTTGGAAAAGGAACAACAAAAATGAAAAGTGTCATTCCTTTGGAAAAGGAACAACAAAAATGAAAAGTGTCATTCCTTTGGAAAAGGAACAGTGAAAATGCAAGCGTCGTTCCTTTGGAAAAGGAACCACAAAAATGAAAAGTGTCGTTCCTTTGGAAAAGGAACAACAAAAACGCAAGTGCCGTTCCTTTGGAAAAGGAACAACAAAAATGAAAAGTGTCATTCCTTTGGAAAAGGAACAGCAAAAATGCAAGTGTCGTTCCTTTGGAAAAGGAACAACAAAAATGAAAAGTGTCGTTCATTTGGAAAAGTAACAGCAAAAACGCAAGTGTCGTTCCTTTGGAAAAGGAACAGCAAAAATGAAAACTGTTGTTCCTTTGAAAAAGGAACAAAAAAAACGCAAGTGCCATTCCTTTGGAAAAGGAACAACAAAAATGAAAAGTGTCGTTCCTTTGGAAAAGGAAAAACAAAAATGCAAGTGTCATTCCTTTGGAAAAGGAACAACAAAAATGAAAAAGTGTCGTTCCTTTGGAAAAGGAACAAAAAAAATGAAAAGTGTCGTTCCTTTGGAAAAGGAACAACAAAAATGAAAAGTGCAGAAGTGTTGTTCCATTTGAAAAGGAACAGCAAAATGTGAAAGTGCAGAAGTGTTATTCCATTTCAAAAAGAAACAACAAAACGTGCTGCTATATTTCGGAAATGAACAGTAAAACGTGAAAAAGGAACAGCAAAATGGACAATCATAAAATGCAAGCATGCAAAAAAACAAATTAGATGTTCATGGCATTGATGCTGAAGATATGTTACAATTTGAATGAAGCAACACCTGAAACACAAAATATAAGAGAAATCAGAAAGGAAACAACATTTTATTTAAAAAACAGTATGTAAATAAGTGAATTAAGTTACAACAGCTATGATGTTATGTAAAAAAAAATGATCTCTTTGAAAAATGTTTTGGCAGTAGTAATAAGACATGAATCTTGAAATGGAAATCAATTCTTCATTTCTTCTATTATGAATCTGTTGGGTAATGAGTTAGATGAAATTCGTTTGTTTCATTTAAAATTTCTTTCAAAAATCACTCATCCATAATTTGACCTTCTTTATTTTCCCAAGACCTGCAAAAAACGAGTATCTACCTGCAATAAAACGTTAAATCATGGAGAAAGAGAGGTGCGCGGGCTCACCTAATCCAAGAATTATGCAAAAAACTAACAAGTAGTTACTCTGTAGAACAAATCCACGGAGAAAATAACAAAGTAAAATTTATTTGTTACTTGCGGGAGAGCAGTGGCCAATCATGCTAACCTGCAGTGTTTAATCACAACTTCTTTGTTTTTCGTCAAAATTGAGTGATTCCAAAGCCAAATGAGAGCTAATTCAAAGGTTTATCTCCAATAGAAATAGGTTTTGAAGATTCACTGATCTGATATGTCAATTTTAGTTAGAACAACCTGCATAATAGAGTCATTGTCGATTACCTGGCTTATACCAACAGTTGATATTTCAAGCGTAACTTTTCGTTTGATGTCAGATTCGAATGATTCAAATTGGAAATGAAAATAGATTCATTTATTTATCTCCAATAGAAACAAGTTTTGAAGACAAGAAGAATTGATAGGTCAAATATTGTAAGGAACAACCGGAAAGACAGAGTTTTAAGAGTGCTGATTTAAGATAGACAGTCAGTATTTTGATCATAACTTTCCCATACGACATCGAAAATAAGTGATTCAAATTTCATTGGAAACTATATTCATAGGGAAATCTACCATAGTAACAGGTTTTAAAAATTCATTCATTTAGGCTTCCAAAAACTAACTATTCCAACTCTGTTCCTGAGCTGCCCGCTAGACACCCTGTTAATGTTTTGGTTCTAACTTTTTCATTTCAAATCCAAATTGAGTGATTCAAATTAGATTGGAAAGTATACATCAAGGGCTACTTAGTATAGAAACAGGTTTTAAAAATATTCCCTTTTGGCCGCTCAAAACATGACTGTCCCGACTATTTTTTGCAAAAATTCCATCAAGCCCACAAGCCAAAAAAAATATGATATTGAAGCAGTTTTTTCAAATTGGTGATAAAAGTGAATATGAGTGTTTTTAGAACTATTATTTCCATTATAAATCATCTACATACACAAATTAATTAAAAAATTATCACCAATGTTGATTTGCATAGCATGTTGTAACAAAAAACAACTAATTTTACATAAAACAACAAAATGCATTTATTTATTCCCTTATTTATTTTGTTTTCTACACTAACCTATTTTGATTTGAAAAATGAATATGACTACGTATATGAGTACTTCCAGTGGATCCATTTTTGAAATAAGGCGTCACGTATACACATACCCAAATTTGAAAAATACATATTAATGAAAATTAGGGTATGAGAAGCCAACTTCCCTTGAAAAAATGGTATCAAAAATTGTTGAAGCATAGAGTGATGTTGCAAACAAATGATGGAGTGAAACGAATCTTCAATGTATCTGTTACTTTCTTGATTTCTCATATCCATCAAATCATGAAGTTCTTGAGCTTTTAAAATAGCTTGTTGATACATACTATAAGAAACCTCATTTTCTTCCATAACTTCTACAATTTTTGAATTTAAAACATTTTGAATCTCATTGTAAGTTTTCTCTAATGGCGCATGTGACATAGAATGGGTGGGAAGGGTGGGTAAATTTGGCAGTTCAACATTGTAAGCATGTTGTACTGGTTTATTGTGGTGAGGGTGTGGAATTAGTTGAGCAGGAAAATGTGTAAAGAATGGAGCATTGTGATGATGTGGTTGGTTGGGTTGAGTGGATAAATTTGATATGCAAGTAGGATATTGCGGAAGGGCTGGTGAAGAATATGGAGAATATGTTTGTGCTACAAGATGAGGGAGAGTAGTCATGCAATCATAAGGTGAACCATGCCAAACTTGTAGACAAGATTGGTGGTGGTTATATTGAAATTGACATGGCTGCCCTAACACATTAGTATTCCATAATGGATTATGCAAGTAAGAGAATGGAGAAGAAGTGTTTTGAACCATACCTATTGACCTTGTTGCAACTTCCCCATCTATTTGATATGCCACTTCCAAATTAGATAAGGAAGAACAACCATCTATGGTATGCTCCTTTTGGTCATGAGTAAAAAACACTTCATCAAATTCTTGGTTTTTATGAACTTGCAAAACATCCAATTTTTCATTTAGAGAGCTAATAAAATCAACTTTAAAATTTTCAAATAAAGCATTGATTTCAGCTCTTATGTCTCCTATTCTTGTAGCAGATTTGGAAAAGAAAGAACAAACATCTCTAGAATTCTTATCAGCCTTGGAGATTCCTCTTGAATACCTTATGCACAATTCACAAACATCATCATATGACAACTAAAAAACATCACCTTTTCCTATCATATTTAAGAGTTCTAAAAATTTATCTTTGATTCCTTTAAGAAGAAGTGTTTTTAAGTCTTTTTCCAAATGCTTATATTTTGATTTTTGAAGGTTGTATTGAAATCGATCTACATAGTCCTCCAAACTTTCATCTTCCCCTTGTATCATACCGAAAATATCTTCATTGGATTTGCAATAGTCTTGGTACTTCTTCAAGAATATGTTCTTCATGTCCTCCCATGATTGGATGCAATTCCCACCTAGGCTCATGAACCATTGGAGAGCTGCTCTTTTTAGAGTAAGAGGAAACACTTTCAATCTTTGATCATTAGTACAATAATCATATCCTCTACAAAGTATTTCGAACTCAAATAAGAATGTATCTGGATCTTCATTTGCTAAACCATGAAAATTTGGTAAAGATGGGGGAATTATGTGCATTTCTGTCACTCCTCCTAGATCTCTGATAGGAAATTCAAAAGTAAAAATGTGAGCCATTTCTTATCATAATAGAAGATGTTCTTCAAGTGTTTCTTCGAGGCTCCTTCTTCAAATGTTCTTGTCAATTAGTTAGTGAAATGGGTGGTGCTTACATCGCCACTTGAGTGAAATCACGTGATTCGTTTTTACAAATTTCTATCTTTTTTCTAGTCATTCACACAAAAATTCAAACATCTATTTCTACTCTAAGTTCTTTAACAGTTCTATTGAAAAGCGGGTGAGGGAGTAGGGCTTTTACATGCTGTGTACGTAGGTTCTTACCTTTCGTTTTTAATACCCAATTCTTTCCTAACAGACACTCATCGGATGCACACTACTCTTTTAAAAATGGCTACACTCTCCCTGGCAACGACGCCAAAATGACGAGCGATAAAAAGGTTTCTTTTTAACTCCTAATTACCTTCACATTAATTATTAACCCAGGGACGACTTTTTATTTCAAGAGTGTACTCAGTCTGAGGCGGCTATTTACTCAAGAGTAATGTTTTGCAGTATAGTGCTTAAAATCCAAATGTAAATGAAAGCTGGAAATAAAATCTAATTGGAACAACAAGAAAACTGAACTGTTCTAAACTAAATCATTCACTCAGACAACCATCAATCGAGGATACAGTAGCAATAACTCATTCCTCTAGATATTTATGCAATTGAAATCAAACCGGAATAAGACAATCAATCTGGGAACGGGGAAGCAATAACCAATGTTCTCTACAGTTGACAGTCCTGCTTTAAAGCAATTAAAAGGAAATAGAAATTGAACTAAAGCTGTCATTGAAAGTAAACTAGGAAAACTATTTAAAAGCAAACTATTGCAATTAATCAACAGAAATGAACAACAAAGTAAATGGGTAGCAAACTGTAATTAAAGGAATCTAAACAACAAACTCTAATTAATGGAAATAAACAACAACAAATCCAAATTAATAGCAATCTTTACTTTAAGAATAAATCGGACAGCACACGGAAATAGAACAACAGATTAAATCTGAATGTACAACAACCCAAATCAAGCACGCAACACACTTATCATTAAAAGGAATAGTAATATCAGTTTCGATACAATGTGCATGAATCACAGCTATAAAGCAACAACAATTGTAATGGAACAGCAATCCCAAATAAACAACAGTCGCAATTTAAGAATACATCATACAGTTGTACCGATTTAGGAACATACAACGCAGCTAATCTGTAATCGAATGATAATCTATAAGGAACAACAATGCTATATCAACTATAAAAAAGAACAGCAATGTGATACAAAGTTAAAATGATAACATAGCATTCCTGTTGCAGACGATAGTCTCTAATCAAGTATATATAACAGCGCTGATATGTAAAACAGTAAAGGGCGTCAGATTACTAAACAGATTAAATGAAAGAAATCAAACCACACATGAATCATAAAGATATGATACAGCAGCAGCGTACTCCACCAGAGGTTGGGCCCTTAGCCGCCAGCAGATGCTACTGGGCTACTTCAGATGAGAAGAATGAACAACAACTCCCAAATCATGTATTAATCATCAAATGGTGAAATCATTACAACAGCTAAAGCTTTGAGACTTACAGCATGAAACAATCCTTTCTTCCTCCTATCCTATCATGAATTCTTAATTCTAAATCTCTAATTCTAAATCCTCAATTCTATCATTTTTCCATCCCCCTCCCTAATCTCTATTTTCATTTAAATAGAGAGAGATCAGAGAGAAGTTACAACAGAGATAATTACAACATGATTCTATTACAAAATTGGATTGTTTCCAACCAATTGATCAACAAGAAGATATATTTCCATCCATCTCTCAACAAGAGCAAGACGAATTTGGCTTTGCAGCTGAGATTTGGAAAGCGGCCACATAGCGAATTCGAGAAAATCGTGCTCAAAGAACCCTGTGTTTCTCTCAATACAAGCTGAATTTTGGCAAGCCGTTTGTTTACTAAAGTTAATTTGGTCCATTCTGGACAAAACCCATGTTCTAGATTTTCAAGATTCATCTTCATTTGCTCAAAATCTCAACCGCAAAACTGTCACTTCGTATTCCAACACATTTCTGAGTTAGCACTTTTAATGATCAAATCTTCAATCTGGAAATTATCTTGGAGGCTAAAAATGGTGAATAATGTTATAACCAATTTATTAAACTTTCATTGATAAAATCATGCATAATCATCAATTTATTAGAAATAAAGGAGAATAAATAATATTTTTACATAAGAGCATAAATCATTGTAAAATAGAATTATATGATAAATTATGATAAATGACGTGATGAAGAATGGTAGAAATGGGTGGAATAAGCGTTCAAAAGTGACAATAATAATGGTATATTAACGACCCAACAGAGGGGTCTAGAAATAGCAATTGAAAAGAAGATTACTAAAATCCTTTTGCTTGAGAACTCAATGATAGTAACTTGACAGGTTTGGAAAGCCAAAGGTTTGCACAATCAACTATCCCCTTAATTATACAAAGAATTTCTTTGCAAATTTTGATATTTGAGCAAATATAATTATTTCATGTCTTTAGAAGTTTAAATGAAAAAGTTGACTCCATGGAAAACAAAGAATCTACTATGGATCAAGGGGAATTAGAAGTGAATTATTTTGTTTTGAACTCACTCATTTCCTAAATTGTATAACATGAAGTGTGAGCATTTTAATTTTAAAGATTTACATAGTCAAAACATGGTTCAAATTATCAACAAGTGATCTGATCAAGGAAGTTCTTCTCCTAGCAAGTGAATTTTAGATAATACTTCAACGCATGTAAGAAGGGATAGGTGGCAAAAAATAACTCTTTGTCTTTGAACACTAAGGAACTTGAAGCCCTATTCTTTTTGGATCAATAATAGGTAAAAGGAGGAAACAACATGCAGGCAAGGGAGGTCTCAAACTTTTAGAATTAAAGGAGGGAATCATCTCACACAAGTGATCAACATCTTGGGCTCATTAATGCATTATGAAACTATCCCTCTAGTGTATCATTTAAATGAAATTAAAAAATTAGTGAGGATTCAGACATGGGTTTACACACAAGGAAATTCAATTCTTCAGGATAGTAGATTAGATGTAGTAGATGATATATATGGCACAAATTTACTCTTATTACACGCAACACGTCATATTGATAAGCATCTCCCTCTATGACCAACGATGATTGCCATATTTTGACATTCATAGAGTGGGAAGGCATCTCCCCTCCATGATGGAGCTTAGGACATCATCTTGTGAGGTGGGCTAGACATATTTGGGTCAACTCCTATCCAAGTTGTTGGAGTCACTCCAAGGGCTGCTGGCGAATTTGAACCATATAGGATTTGTAGAAGCTAAGGAGAGGGAGACTTATTAGCTCTTACTGAACACCAAATTCAAATTACTGCATAGTAAGGTAGAGATGTTCTAGACTGAGATTTGCATTGATTTGGAACTTATGGGAAAAAGTGTCTAAAATTAAAGAGAGCTTCAACAATAGGATTGAATTCATCATGGATGACAATGAGAGTAGCTAGCAGCCAAAAAAAAAAAAATTCACCCAGCAGGAAAATAAAGTAAAAAAGGACTGAAGCAACTAGCTGCTTGGAACACTTGACTCAGAATGGTCTTCCAATCCTAGATGAATCCCCACAGTCATATGTATATTTATTTATTTATTTATTTTCTTAGGTAGTTTTTGTAAGGAAATGACATAATTCTAAATTTTGGAATGGTAGGAAAAAATAACCATAATAATACTCTAGCTATAGTGTGGACATATAAAGGAAGTTTAGTCATTGAATATTTAGACCAATGTACATGTTATGGCCCTGAAACCAACTATTTATATTAATGACAAGGTTGACCCACTCTTAAAAGAAAAAGAAAAAAATCCATCCATCTTAACTTCATATTTATCAAGTGTCGAGAGGGATCAAATCTCTAGAGGTGAAAAACTTTCCTCAAGTTTTGCACTCAAAACTTAGGTCTACACCTTGAGAGATTTTCTCCCTCATTAAGATGGATCTAGGCTTGTCTTGTACCAAAATAAAATTTCAACATTAGAAAAGTAAAAATTAAAATGAAATACATTGAAATATAATAAGTAAGAAAAAAAACTATGACTAACAGAAACAACTATTTCAAATGTTTGTTCCTACATGAAACTCAAACATGTGAAATGTTTTTTTGGCTACATTGCATGCATTAATAAATATAATAATTTAGCTATGCCTATTTTGAAATAGGGATTTCAAATTTGTAATTTAATTATTCATAATTATTTGGTGGATGTTAAGGATTTAACCACCAAGGGATATTGTAGAATATTCTTAGTACTAGTGATAGATCAAAGATTGAGATTTATCTCAAAAGGGAGCATAATTTTCTACCATTTTAATTAAATTAATTAATAAAAAACGTCATATGAACATGAGTTATGAGCATGTGGTATTAGTAAACTATGATATTAGACCATGATATTGTAACAAAGCCTATTTGCAGGTTAAAAGTGTCCATGGTAAAGTGAGATTGAATCTCCATGGTTAACGATCTTCATATATATATATATATATATATATATATATATATATATATATATATATATATATATATATATATATATATAGCTCACATATCATTTTTAAATAATGAATAATAATATAAAATAAAGTTATAAATTAGTTAATTTTCTATGATTTTTCTTTCAAATCTTGTCAACATGAGATGTATCATGAAGTAAGTATTTTGATGCCTACTATTTGAGTTGAGAGGTGCTCCTCCCAATACGAAAGAGATGTTGAAATGTTCTATTATGTAAGCATTTTCATTGCGTTAAATAAAAAAAAATGATATATATGTGTGTAAGTGTGTATAGCCTAGATGCATCTTAACTCTGGACCTATCAAGGGCTGAGTGGGATCAAATCTCTAAATGTGCAAACCTTTGCTCAAGTTTTCCCTTCAAAAAAGAGGTTTATGATAAGCCTCATAAATGGGTAATTATATGGGCTCATTTTACCTCCTAACTTAGTCAAATCAACCATTCTCTTAGCTTATTGTATGATTTTCTAATTATATTTATGCTTATGGAGTGAGCTGAGTTAGTTATGATGCCATGTGGTTATGATGCCATGTGGTCTAACATGTATTTAATGCAGATTATTGATGAATTTCAAGGTCAAAGTCAAGGATCCAGTGGACAAATGGCAGCAATAAATTGAAGTGGACAAAGGAGAGGACTTATAGGAGGGAATCCCCCTCATTTATTACTCTTAACTTCGAATTCCCCTTCATTCATCTCGGAGTACAAGCAGCCGAATAATGCACTAGAAGGCAGCTGAGCAAGTGGAGGATGACTAATGATTATCTCGAGTTTTGGGAACCACACCTCCCTGATTTTAAAGAAGTTGCTAAAAGCTTTATTTGTAAAAGTAGAGAGGCCTAGGGACTCACTAGGGTCAGATTTTTGTTGGATTTTTTCTTAGGTAAACTCTGCTCCAACCTCGAGCTTATTATTTTGTGACAGTTTCATGTAATCTTGCTATTGTTTTGATAATAAAGATGGAATCCTTTTTGAGCTAGCACTAAGTCACCTTAGAGGGCTGAAGCTCTTGGGTTAGGGCCCAATCCAAGCAGCCAAGCTCCTCTTTACTTGTATTTGTATGTTTTATTTCAGTTTGTAGATTAGGTTGCTATTAGATGCATTTCTATTATGGTTAAGAATAGGTTGCTTTTGATGATTCAGTAGTTTGCTTCCATTTGTGCTTTCTATAGCAGGTTAAGCAGTGATAAAGAGAAGATTCAAAAGGCTAGAAAAAATGCCTTGGCCTCTCTTCCTCCCTTTGGAACCATGATTTGAGGCAAAGACCCTCTTGCTGCCCCAAAAACATAGATTTTCCTCATTCATAGGACTTCTAGTGTTTGCAGCTTTTTAATAGGTTAATAGTCCAGTTTTTCTTTGCTTCAGATCTTCTTCATCATGCTCACTTCTTTATTTGTAATATTCTTCTTTCATGCTTTCCTTTCTTGCAACATTTCTTAGCATTTCCTTTCATAGATCATAGTTTAGACTAGTTTGATGCAAAACTCTATTTTTCTAGATGCACTCATTTCATTGCTTGTTTGATATTATTGGTTGACTGTCAATTCCTTTGCAACAAATCTCTTCTAGTAGTAGGTCAGATTATCAGCCATCACATCCTCCATCTGATCCATTCTCTATAGGTTACCGAAACCTTACCTCAATTCTGCCTTAGTTTCTTGCATTTTCCATAGAACTTCTTCCTCTCTCCTTGAGCAAACCCAATCATATTCCTCTCTCCTGGTGATTCTTGGTAGACCCTAGGCACCCTAGTACCTCAACACAACCTTCATCCACCTTTTCCACCCACTCTCACACCCTCAAAACAGTGAAAACTGCTCTCTGCCTCCTCCTGTAGGCCTCTTGTAGTTGCCCTGTTTTCCTCCTGTAGATTTATCGTGTCCTCCTACAGATTTTCCTGTAGGCTTTCTTTTGAAGTCTGAGTGTGGGAAAATCCTCCAGAAGGCCACCTAAGACCTCCTAGGACCCATCCACACCATCCTACATCCTCTCAAGTCCCAAAGCCACCCTCCAATGCCACCTATTCGCTACCACATTCACACACAATAAATTATATGCATGTCAAATTCACATAAAAATACATAAAAATCCAAAAAGATGTTTTTTGCTTATTTACTTCCAGAAATAGCTTAGGTAGATGTTGTTTACTTCCTTGAGTAGGCAATGTCATTCCTTTCATGGTTTTCATAGTGCTTTCTGCAAAAGTAGGATTAGTTGGTTAATTAGGGTTTACTAGGTTTGCTTTACATTTCAGTCTTTTTCCTTTCTGAAGTTAGAGTAGCATTTATAGAGTAATATTTTTCTCCTTTCATCACATATAGAGCTTTTTCTGGAATCCATAGAAGTTGGCTTGAGCTCCTAGTGATCTTGCGATGGCTGACCAAGTGACAACCTGTAGTAAGAACTAGTACTTGTGCGTATAGCACCGACGCTTCCAAGTTTGTTACAAACTACCGGGTTGATAAGAGTAAAGTAGGCAACCTAGGAGTTGCAGCATTATTGCTGCAATGCTGGTGCTCACCACCTTTTGGTGCCATTGCCGGGGAAGTGTTAGAGTTTCCTGTGATTACAACTTTCTTCTATTTTCTATTGCAATATTCTGCTAATAGTTTATTTCAGCAAAAGTAGACTAGTCCTTTCTTTTCCTTTAGTTCTACATGTCCTTGCTTTCCTTTTCAATTCTGAAAATTTCATTTTAGCAAGAGTGTAGACTATTCATTCCTTTTCCTTCAGTTCTGCATTTCCTTTCTTTCCTCTTCAATTCTGCAAATTTCATTTCAGCAAGTTCATTTCAGCTAGTTGCAATTTGTTTTGTTCAATCAATTTCATTTTCTGCAGGTACTATCAGTGTGGGGAAAAAAGAAACAAAAGCCAACCAAAAAATATTTCCTTTCATGCCTCATAAGAATAGAGATAACTCAAGAAAAAATTTTCCCAACACCCCCACTACTTCACATAGCCAGCCTTCTCTCTTCTTCAGCGGCTGCGATTAAGAAGAACCCTTAGGTGAACAACATGACATATTTGAATAACCTATAGGGGAAGAAGAAGAAGAAAACATTCCTTTGGAGCCAATGGCTGAAAAAATAAATGCTATGGGGAATGGAAAGAAAATAGAGGGCACCTTTCCCATTCGGGAGACCAATGGGGACACCAAAATGAAGGATATAAGCCCTTCCACCCTACCTCCTTTCCATGGTCTGACTACAGAAGATGTTGACACCTTCTTGTTTGAGTTTGTTTTCATTTTTTGAACTTATGACTATGCAGAAGATGAGCAAAATTTGAAACTGTTCCCTTCTACTCTCAAGGGTGAAGCACTACGCTGGTTCATGGGATTACCTAGCAATAGCATCACAACTTAGGCTCAGATGTAGTAAGCCTTTAACAACAAGTATCGAGACTATTGTAGGTCAAAAGATACTAAAGAAGAAATTTTCTGAATGACCATAGGAAGTGATGAGTCCCTGGAAGACAATGAAGAGAGGTTCCAGGTCAGTTACACAAGGGTCGGGTGTACACTTGACCCTTAGCCTCTGAAGTTGGTCCTGCTCAGGGGAATTTGGGAAGATCTTTTAGACACCCTCCATCTACTGGTCGAGGGGGACATCTACCAACTATCCTATGAGGACAGGAAGATTGTTTTTAGAAACCACTCTAGAGCAGCCAGAAAGAAAGGTAGGAGGATTCAACCCATAGCCATTACCTCTTCCTCTAACTCATCCATTAAAGGAGAAATTGGAAACATGCTAGAAGACTTCAAGAGTGAGATTCTACAAACCCTTGCCATGCAAATGGATATTTTACATATCAAAAGGAAACAAGAGGAAGCAGAGAGGGCTTTGGCCATTTTTTTCCCTAGATGCACCAGGAGGCATCCTAGGAATGAATTCCCATTGAACTCTATAGAGGTTTGTTCAGTCTGTGAAGAAAATCATTCTATAGATAAGTGTCCTTCCTTACCTGGACTTAAAGCTATATATCAAGGGGCTAAGGGAGTCACTAAACAACTCTATTACATAAACCAAAGGAGGCCACATGGACCTAGACCATACCAGCAGGGGATGCAAGGGACATCTCAGGCATACTACAACCCCAACCAATTCACTTCCATGCCTTCTTGGGGCCCTCCTGCTCATCCTTCATTGTTCACGCCTCCTCCTTGGTCCTTCACATCTCAATATCATGCCCAACTAGCCACCCATTCATTTCAATCCTATGCTTAGCCACAACCTTAGTGGAATGCACCTCATGAGGGGTGGAGGCCCCAATACAACTCTCTTCCCACTCTTTTGCCTCCACCACCTGCCCAACCACAACCGTTACCTCCTTCTTCACCAAAGCAACCCCAAATTCTTGCCCAGCCAAATCCAAACTGAACAACAGAGAAGCTTATCAAGTGTATAGTTGGGAACCATCATGCCCAACCTACACCATGGAGATTCAGGAAATTAACTTGCGATCTCAGAAAGTTCTCCTAGATAGCCAGTCTCCACCTAGGGACATTGAGGAAGATAAAGAGGAAAGTGAACCTATAGCAATTCCACCCTTTCCTAAGAGACTATCCATGATATTCTAGCCTACCACAGAAGAAATTGAACTCCTGGGAGAATTGAAACATTTATGTGTGAAGATACCACTTCTCCAAGCCATAAAACATGTGCCTATATACAATAGGTTGATCAAAGGGAAGAGCTTTAAGCATCCAGGAAGGCGCAAGAGAGATGCCCCAACCATCAATGTCATAGGGCAACTGTCTGACCTGATGTTAGGGTAGGTAATCTATCTGAAATGTCTAGACCCTGGAAGCCCAATAGTTGATGTCCACATCAATGGCACCATGATCCCACATACATTGATTTATTTGGGAGCTACCATTAATGTGATTACAAAGGACACAATGCTCAAACTTAACCTCCAGGGCTCCTTGAGGATGACCACGACCGTGCTACAGCTAGCAGACCACTCCACCGTGACCCTTGAGGGGATTGTGGAAGATGTGATGGTATCCATTGATTCTTCGGAGTACCCTGCTGATTTCTTAGTTCTCCAACCAAAGGAAAAGCTCACTGGGTATCTTCTCATTCTAGGAAGACCCGGGTTGGCTACTATCGATGCCTACATTAGCTGTCGAGCTGGGAACATGACCATAAAGAATGAGCACATGTCCAAGCAGTTAATCCTATATCCTCCTTCCCAACCCTTGCTAGAACATGATATACCTCTCTGGTTGGAGGAAGAAGATGAAGATGAAGTCTGATCTACACCACTTTATGCATTAGAAATCACCATGGGGGAAAACAACAAGATGAGGATGTTATGATTGAAAATCTAATTCAGAATCCACCTCCTAGTGTATCACCATTAGAGGACATAGTAAGAGAAACCCAAAACAACCCCTCAGCTGATCTCTGTGTGGCTGACTCCACTTCTCTTTGTGTTAAGAATATAGAGTTCGGCCCAGAAAGAACCTTGAAAATCAATCCATCCCTATCCATTTCCCAGGAAAAGGAACTGTGTAGCCTGCTGAGAAAACACCTAGATGCCTTCACCTGGAGTTATAAGGAGATGAAGGGAGTGCACCCTTCAATATGTACTCATCATATATACATCAAGGAGAATTGGAAGCCAATCAGGTAGCCTCAAAGGAGGATGAATCCAGCATTTAAAGATATTGTTAAGGAAGAATTGCAGAAATTGCTTGATGCAGGATTCATCATTCCCATCTCTGATATTAAATGGGTCTATCCTTTGGTGTTAGAGCCAAAGAAAAATGGTAAGTGGAGAATCTGTGTCGACTATCAGGAATTGAACAAAGCCACTAAAAAGGACCATTTTCATTTACCTTTCATAGATCAAGTGTTAGACGGTTTGGAAGGGAAAAAGTTTTTCTCTTTCCTAGATGGGTTTAGCGGGTACAATCATATTCAAATCAGCCTGGAAGACCAAGATAATACCACTTTCACTTGTCCTTGGGGTACCTTTTCATACCGTGTCCTTCCTTTTGGTTTGTGTAATGCTCCAACCACTTTCCAAAGAGTGGTATTGAGTATATTTTATGAATAAGTTCATAATGCAGTAGAGATATACCTGGATGACTTTACTCCTTATGGCTCTCACTTTCAGGGAACTTTATCTAATATAGGAAAAGTTCTAGACAAGTCTATTGAGATGAACCTATCCCTTAGTCCATAAAAATGTGATTTTTTTATGACTGAAGGGACAATGTTAGGTCATGCAATATCTCAGCAAGGACTACAGGTGGACCCCAACAAAATTGCCATCATCCAGAGGGTCCCACCTCCTCAAAGTGTGAGAGATGTTAGAAGTTTCCTCGGCTTAGCTGAGTATTACAGGAGATTCATTGAAGATTTCAGCAAGCTAGCCTCTCCTTTGTTTGGCCTCTTAGGCAAAGATGTCGAGTTCATATGGTCAGAAAACTGTTAAGAAGCCCTAGATACCTTGAAGAGCAAGTTCGTGACTGCCCCAAATCTGAGAGGCCCAAACTGGGCCTATCTTTCCACATTCACACAGATGCCTCGAACAAAGCAATAGGGGTAGCCTTAGGACAAATTGATGAAAAGTTACCTTATGCCATATACTTTATAAGCAAAAACCTGTCAAAGGTAGAGTTAAACTATACAATGACCAAGAAGGAACTCCTAGTTGGCGTGCATTCCTTAAACAAATTTAGACATTATATCACTGGCTATCAAACCTTTGTGTACACTACTCATGTTGCAATTAGATATTTAATGAACAAACCAGATGCAAATGTTCGCATTATTAGATGGTTGCTTTTACTGCGGCAGTTTGATTTGACCATTATTGATAAGCCTGGTAAAGAAAATGTTGTTGCTGACTTTTTGTCTAGAGTAAATTTGCCTGTAGGTGAAGAAACAATGGCGGATGACCAAATTCCAGATGAACATCTGTTTTCTATCTCAGTACTCTCTCCATGGTTTAATGATATAGAAAACTACTTGGTTTCAACACATTTCCCACCACACCTGTCCTCAAAAGAGAAGAGCAAGATAGTAAGGAAAAGTGCCCCTTTCACCTGGATTGGGGGCAATCTATTCAAACTTGGCCTAGATCAAATATTGAGAAGATGTGTCATGGAGGAGGAAGTCTTTGACATCCTCCTGACGTGTCATGACAGGCCTTGCTGAGGTCATTTTGCAGCAAAAAGAACTACCTTCAAGATATTGCAAGAAAGCTACTACTGGCCCACTCTTCATCAAGATGGGGAAACCTAATCTAAAGGATGAGATGCCCATGCAACCTAAGCTGACCTTTGAGCCATTTGAGAAGTGGGGCATGGACTTTGTGGATCCTATTAGCCCTCCTTCAAAGTAGAAACAATACATCATTGTGTGCACCGATTACCTGACAAAGTGGGCAGAGACAAAAGCAATCAAAGTAGTGAAAAAGGAAAAAGTAGCTGAGTTTTTGAGAGAAAACATATTCTCCAAGTTCGGGTATCCAAGAGGGTCACAGATCAAGACAGTCAGTTCACTTCCAATTTGATTGAAGACTTGCTCACACATCATGGAATCAATCACAGGACTTCCACCGCTTACCATCCACAAGCCAATGGATAGGTGGAGGTCACTAACAGAGCATTGGAAGGGATCCTAACCAAGGTAGTGAGCAGCAACAGAAAAGACTGGGCGAATAGATTAGTTGAGGCCACTTGGGCCTACAACACAACATGGAAGACCACCACATGGTTCACACCCTATGAACTATTCTATGGGATGAAGGCTTTGCTGCCAATAGAATTTGAATTCAATACCCTAAGGATGGCAGCTTGGCTAGACCTAGACCTCAGCCATGCACAAAAAGAAAGATTACTTCAACTCAATGGATTGGATGAATACAAATTTTAGGCCCTTCTCCATACAGAGGTAGTTCAGCTTCAGAGAAAGATATGGCATGACAAAAATATCAAGGAGAAGAAATTCCAAGAGGGATATTCGGAACTACTCTATGATTCAAGATACAAAGATTTCAAAGGCAAGCTAAGGAAAAGATGGTTGCGACCCTACACTGTGGAGAAATGCAATGACAATGGTTCAGTTCTGGTCAGAACCATTGATGATGAAGCCATCGCCATGCTTGTCAATGGACATCGGTTGAGAGTCTAAAAGAAACCCCTCTCCAAGCGAGAGTTCATTGAATATTTGAATAAGACAGTGATGGTAGTGGAGCATGTCTTAGCCTCCACTTCAACCACTCACTGAAGAAAAAGGAAAAGAGAAA
Source organism: Pinus tabuliformis (assembly GCA_031772625.1). Classification (NCBI taxonomy): domain Eukaryota; kingdom Viridiplantae; phylum Streptophyta; class Pinopsida; order Pinales; family Pinaceae; genus Pinus; species Pinus tabuliformis. The sequence continues at coordinate 596,143,263 of CM062807.1, read as the reverse complement.
TAAAAAATAAGGACTCAAGTGAAAACCTCCATGAGGCACTTGAGTCCCATCATTGGGTTTAAAACCTCTACTGAGGCGGCCTAGTGATGTCAAAAAAAAAAGAGAGAAAAAGAATAAGATCCCTGGGTGAAAATCTCCCTTGGAGGCGCCCAGGGCAGGCAATTAGGGTGAAAACCTCCCTGAGTCGCCCTAGTTGTTTTCAAAAAAAAAGGGGAAAAAGAAAAATGAATTTTCATTTGCATTGCAGGTTTGCAGGAGGACTACAGGAAGTAGAAGAAGGTGCCAAGGGACCCTTGACATCCATACTAGCACCTATCCTACCTTCTCCATAATTTTTGGATTTCTTTCACCCCACTATGCTTCTTTTTCAAAAAATGTGTTTTCTACAGTAGCCTCCTTTACGAATTACAGAGAGCCAAAAACAGATATAAAAGGCAGTTTGAGGGGTAGGGAAGCTTCATGAAGAACCTATAAACCCTCCTGTAGTCTTCAAACCTCCTTGCCATCATTTCCAAGCCTACATCACAACCCAAGCATCATTCATTTTCCTGTACAAGAAAAACACAGGAAAAACAATTTTTCCGGAAAAGAAAAAAACAAAAAAAAAGAGAGAGGAAGTAGCACCATCCACCTCACCTGAAGCCTACCTACTACCTCTCCATATCTATCTACACCTCTGGCATCATCCTAAAAGCTCCAAGCACAGAGAGAAGCTGAAGTTTCAAGGGGAGAAACAACTACATGAGCTCCTGTAGGAATTCATGTAGCAGCGGATCCCATCAAAACCTAGCACCAGCAGCAGGAGAATGCACACGTGAAGGTTGAGAAGGCACCTAAAGCTTAGACCCAGCCAGAGAAGAACCTGCACAAGACACAACCACACATAAGCAAGCAGACAGCATGCATCAAAAGAAATAAAGGCATGCAGCAGAGAGAGAGCCACAGTTCCTCTCAACAAATACATTCGGATCACAAGTAAGTAACTAACCTGCTCCTTTCTTTGCATTTGTGTAATTAGAAGTCATGCAAAAGAAATGAGATGGTTAAGGTTGAATGAGGGAAAGGTGGCTAATTAACTTGGCCACCTTCATCTAGTTGACTCCACTCATCCGAGATGTCACCCACACGTGTGCACAATCAACTCAAGAAAGATGTCAAGGATAGGTAGTGGAGGAAGTGTGAACTCCGATGAAATAATAAGGGATGATTATGAGGAGGGGCCATGATGATAAGGTAGGTGGGGACCAACAGTCTGAATATGGCCAGCGTATACTTTGCCATCTCACCCCCCATCCCAGAAATATCCATCAAGTGTAATATGTACTCCTCCTCGAGCATTCTCGCCACCTTTTCCTTCATTCTCTCCTCGTAACTCAGCTACAATAGTCTCCTTGTTCCCCCACGGCCTCATAATCATCGTCCTCCATCGATCTCTCCCATATTCTTTCTCTCCACGTTTTCTACAGAAGCACCTACAGGTTCTACAGGAGCACCTACAAGAATTCTACAAGAGGGACAACAGGCTTCTACAGGATTGGCAGTGAGTTGTTTTGAAAGGAGAAAACACGAGTTTTAGCATGATTTTCAGTCTGAGGAGGTAGGTTCCATGCATGCCCCCATTAAATATCAATATATGCAAGAAGTGGTTTCAAATTCAGGAGGAAATAAAGTCTTTAGGAGAGGAGAAAATACATTAAAATAATAATAATAATAATTCTGCTTATTAAAAAAAAAACAGTGTCCTTTGTTTCTCTGTTTTTCTCAAAAATGGTTGTCTCCATCTCCACATTTGGTTTCCCAAAAGAGTATAAACAAAATGACAAGAGGGTTTATGAGAAAGGAGCCCATTAACTCCACTAGGCTCCATGCACATCCACAAGTTGTGCACATCTTCACAAGGGCAAATTGGATGAATTTCTTTGAGAAATTCTGAGGGTTTGATGAGGAGATTTCCCAAGAGTTTGCTCTCTCTCTGGTACCACACACAAAAATTCATGCCACTGTCACCTTTAGAGGTCTTTCCATGGAGATAACCCCTGAATTTATCAGTAGGGTCACTACCCTTCCTCTTGGGCTACCTTGGATTAAGGATGAGAAACCAATTGGCCAGGCTACGAAGAAAAACTTTTTACAAAACAATGAAACCCCTGTAGAGGATAAAAATAGCATTAGAAGGGCTAGCATACCATATCCTTGGGATGAGGTTAGCTGTCAAATAATCAAATACATTTCTTGTGAGGGGAGATATAGCATTGTCTATGGTTATCACTTTAGAATCCTCCAGGAATTAAGGTATGGCATGCACACTCCAGCACCTCAAAAGCTCAGTATCCCCCACTTCCTCCTACAGTCCCTCATTGACTCCAGCACTAAGGTTCAAGCAGGAAATTTAGAGCAGCTAGCTCACCATGGGTTAATCAAAATCCTAGTGGAGGAAACCCTCCATATATTTCCACTCCCTATAGCATGGGAAGTTTTCCGAAACATGACAGTGGAGGATGACATAAATGCCTTAACGTATGATGTCAATCCTACTGGCAATGAGGAGGAAGAAAAGCAAGGGGGAGAAGGTGAAGCCACTGGTGACATAGAAGAACAAGGAAGGAAGGAGGAGGGAACTGAAATAGAGGAGGAGAAAGCTGAAGAAACAGAGCAGGAAGAAACAGAGCAAAAAGAGATAGAAAAAGAGACAAAAGGAGGAGAAAAAGAGGCAGAAAAGGAAGAACAAGGAGAAGGGTCCCCTGAGACTCTGGAAAGGGAGGCAGCAGCTACCCTCACTACCCTCAGTACACCAATCAAGCCAAAGCAAAAGAGGAAAAGGCAGGCCTCCATGTATTTCAGGGCTAGGAAGAGCACAAGAATCAAAACAGGAAAACCTCAGCCCTCTTCAAAAATGCCAATTACAATTGAAGATTCACCCTCTGCCAAAGGGAAATAATCCCCTTCCAAGGCACCTATCACATATGAAAGGGGGACTCCTAGAACTTCCACATGGAAAGAAAAGGTAGTACTACAAGACCCAAAAACAGTCCTACAGGAGGTTCAGACAGTTCTACAGGAGACACTGTCAAAACTACAAGAGAGCAAAAAGCTTGAGAAAAGGATGGAAGGACAGCCATAGGTAAAGGAGGAAGCAACATAGCTACAAGAGCCTGATTCCCAGCCTAGTCTTGCCTCCTATTACAATCTACTTAAGGGAGGAAGGATAATCCCACAAAAATTTGTAATTCCACTATTCTTTGAATTAGAGAAAGAAAGAATAAGAACACATAGGTGGATGCAAATAGCCAAATCCAAAGGAGTTGAGGATATTGAGCATATGGAAAACAAACTCAGAGAAATGGGCAGAGAGTTGAGTGCTCTCAGAGAAAGGGAAGAAATTACAAGAAACCACCTTAAAACTGAAAGTGAATTGTTAAGGAGGTAGCTGCAAGAAAAAGAGACTCAGCTGGCATGCATGGCCAGCTTATCCATGGAGGCATTTCAATGTATAACACCAGCAAAATCCTATGGCTTATATCTCAAGGACCAATGGTTATAATCCCAAATAAAGACTCTGGCACAAAGAGGCACAATGCCTTACCAAGATTACAGGCAGTTTATGGATCTGTGTGACCAAAGCACATCAGAGGATAAGGCAAAGATGGCAGAATTCTACCTATATAACATGGCCCTCACAAACATGGATGTGTGGGACCCCAATGCCAGGCTAGGGGACCTGCAATTAATGGCCATGGCCTCATGGATGAACCATGAAGAGTTGAGGGCAGCAGAAATAAAAATATTGATGATAAAAGAGAAGAATGAGCCATTAATGATAAGAACTGAGCCATCAGATCCCATGACGCTCATCAGCGCACAAAACCTACTTGTTAATGATCCTCAAATTTCCCCTAGATATCTAAATGATCACGCACAAGCCATTTCACACTTTGAGGATATGCAAAGGCTACTTGGTGATGATTATGTACATGCATGCATGAGGAGATGGAACGCCTTACCACACAGTCTGCAGATTAGGGAATATCATTCCCCCATGAGGCTGTAGGAGGCATTAAGAAGAGTACCAATGTACAAGCACTCCATGTAGAGGCTGAAGGTCAACTGGATTGGCCTCAAATTGAGTCCCCCATTGTTGTTAGGCATGCTGGAAGGCAAAAGAGAAGAAGAAGAGGAGGAGTAGTGGGAAGAGATATACAGGAAGGCGGGATTCTATGACAAAGAATAGCACACCACATCAGATGCCTGGGATGCTATGGAGGCCACCAGTGCCATAAAAGATGAGGAGATGGAATAAGTTGCTCAAAGGATGAGCAACACCTTAAGTAGGGGGGTGATGATGAGCCTCATAAATGGGTAATTATATGGGCTCATTTTACTTCCTAACCTAGTGAAAGTAACCATTCTCTTAGCTTATTGTATGATTTTCTGATAATATTTATGCTTATGGAGTGAGTTGAGTTAGTTATGATGCCATGTGGTCTAACATGTGTTTAATGCAAATTATTGATGAATTTTGAGGTCAAAGTCAAGGATCCAGTGGACAATTTCACCAATAACTCAAAGTGGACAAAGGAGAGGACTTATAGGAGGGAATCCCCTTAATTTATTACTCCTCACTTCAAATTCCGCTTCATTCAACTGGGAGTACAAGAAACTGAATCATGCACTAGAAGGCAATCGAGAAAGTGGAGGATGATTGATGATTATCTCAAGTTTTGGGAGCCAAGCCTCCCGGATTTTAAGGAAGCTGTTGGTAGCTTCATTTGTATAAGTAGAAAGGCCTAGGGCCTCACTACGGTCAGATTTTTGTTGGATTTTTGCTTATGTAAACTCTGCTCCAACCTTGAGCTTATTATTTTGTGATAGTTTCATGTAATCTTGCTGTTGTTTTGATAATAAAGATGGAATCCTTTTTGAGCTAGCACTGAGTTACCTCAGAGGGCTAAAGCTCTTGGGTTGGGGCCCAATCCAAGCATCCAAGCTCCTCTTTACTTGTATTTGTATGTCTTATTTCAATTTGTAGATTAGGTTGCTGTTGGATGTATTTCTTTTATCGTTAAGAATAGGTTTCTTTTGATGATTCAATAGTTTGCTTCCATTTGCGATTTCTATAGTAGGTTAAGCAGTTATAAAGACAAGATTCAAAAGGCTAGCAACAGTGACTTGGCCTCTCTTCCTCCCTTTGGAACCATGATTTGAGGCAAAGACACTCTTGCTGCCCCTAAAACACAGATTTTCCTCATTCATAGGACTTCTAGTGTTTGCAGTTTTTTAATAGGTTAATAGTCCAATTTTTCTTTTCTTGAAATCTTCTTCATCATGCTCACTTCTTTATTTGCAATAGTCTAATTTCATGCTTTCCTTTCTTGCATCATTTCTCAGCATTTCCTTTCATAGATCATAGTTTAGACTAGTTCGATGCAAAACTCTGTTTTTCTAGATGCACTCATTTCATTGCTTGTTTGATCTTATTGGTTGATTATCAGTTCCTTTGCAACATATCTCTTCTAGCAGCAGGCCAGCTTATCAGCCATCACATCCTCCATCTGATCCATGCCCTACAGGTCGCCCAAACCTCACCTCAATTCTTCCTTAGTTTCTTGCATTTTGCATAGAACTTCTTCCTCTCTCTTTGAGCAAACCTAATCATCTTCCTCTCTCTTGGTAATTCATGGTAGACCCTAGGTGCCCTAGCACCTCAATCCAACCTTCGTCCACCTTTTCCACCCAATCTCACACCCTCAAAATAGTGAAAACTGCTCTCGGCCTCCTCTTGTAGGCCTCCTGTATTTGCCCTGTTTTCCTCTTGTAGATTTCTTGTGTCCTCCTGTAGATTTTCCTGTAGGCTTTCTTTTGAAGGCCGAGTGTGGGAAAAACCTCCAGAAGGCCACCTGAGAATGTCTATTGATGGAAATGTCTATTTTGGAATATGGATTCAAGAATTTTAATTTAATTATAAAAAATTATTGGACAAATGGTACGGATTTAATTTGAAAATTAAAAGTCAATAAATAAAATATAAAAACCCATGAGCAATGAAAAAAATTGTTTCAACTGTTTTTTCCCTTTAAAACTCATAATATTATGAAGAATATTTTCGACAATATTATAGAAATTAATGTATGCAATATATTATATATTTATTTTACGTTTTACTAGTTTCATTATATATGTGTGTGTATGAGAGAGAGAGAGAGGGAGATTTAAATCTCTTTTAACTTTTAGGTTAAACTCTTCAATCCTCCTTTATAGATTCTATGAGTTTTTCTTATTTTACTAGTTATGCTTTAGCAAATAACACTGATTAAGTATATACTTAGTCATATTAAGTTTAACTATTCATTATGTATTTTTCTAACTTCTACTAAGATTACATGCAACAACTATTAATTTAATCATGTATATGTAAATATATATATATATATATATATATATATATATATATATATATATATATATATATATATATATATATATATATATATATATATATATATATATAGATATATATATATTAAAACTCATAAAATTATTACAAAATTTTGATGTTATAGGAGAATTTCTATATCTTTAGATACATAGATAGCAAGATTCCTTTATATTTTGACTCCAAAACTTCAAAACTTCCTATAGAGGATAAACTGCACAACATAAAATTAAAAGATAACACATAGGTGGAATTATGTTTTGCCAATAGCCCAAAAACCAAAATTATTTCTGTAGACTAAACTTATGGAAATGTTAAGAACTAAAAGCATAATTTAATATACATAAAACATCAATGATGAGGAAAAGATGGTAAACAACCATGAGCATGTAGTTGATTTATCAGGATGATCACAATTGATGTAGAGGAGATATTGAAGAAGTCATCTTTCAGAGTCATTATTCCCTGATGTTGACGAACCACAACTACAATCACATTATCCATGCTACAAACCCTTTTCTCTAGAGAGTTAATGTTTTTCTTGAGGTTTATTAAAATTATCAGAGCATGCCCATATCTTTGCCTACAAATCTTTCTATTTCTACCAATCTTACTAAGACCACTTTAAGTTTGTATCAAAACTCTTCAATGGTTCTCTCATATTTTCGGAGGGAGCTACGAGTGGATCATAGCTCCCCAAAATACATGATTATTATTGTAGAAGGGGATAAGAAAAAATAAACTTGGAGTAGGTTAATATCAAGTTCAATTATCCATGCAGAGCACTCAACTAGACCACCTGTTCAAGAAATAACCAAATGTGTGGGTCCACCATTTCATCATGTTTCTGTTTAATATGAAATCACTCGAATTTTCATGCTAAGTGGAAGAATTACTCCCAAATTTGGTTGATGATGGATTCCAATCTTATGTATTTTGCATTTATTCCTTTAACTGGGTGTTGAAGATTCTGGATGTTTCCAAAATTGTAAGGGGATCTCCCTGATGTGAAGTCCCAATTAGACCTCAAACAGTTTGGTGTAGGTGTCCCATCCAGGCATACAATCTGGCCACTGGAAATGCTTCAAATATATGCCTTGGTTATGATTACGCACAAGAGAATGAAACACCTCTTTGGGGAAGCAAGTATGTGAGCTTTGTGATACACCCAATGTAAGGTGCATGAGGGAAAATCCATGACTGGTAAAAGGAAAATTATCCTCCAGTTAGAAAAGTAGTAGTTCTATCCTAAAGGTGGACTCGAGAAGGACGAGAAATATTTGTTGATTACCTGCAGATTAGTCCACATAATAAGAAACAATCTTTAAAGCAGAGCAACACTCATTCAATAAAAACCATAGCTAAGAAATGAAATATTTAATTCACTTAGTATGTAATTAAAGAGACATATATCATAAACATAACAAGAGTAGTCCTATTATATCTACGATACATGTATGAAGAAGTGTTAGCTCATAGAGTTGTTGATTAAGAGTGAAAGATCCCAAGTACACTATTATATGAATGAAACACTATATCCAATAGTGGAACATGAAGCCACAACTTGCTTATCCAAAGAATGATCTATCTCCTATGCAAATACAAGAGAAGCCAAGGCAAGAATCTAAGAATCCAAGCCCTTAGCTTGGGTTATGAGGAGCTATTTATAATAAATAACAATGACCTTTGAGCTTTCTTATGACTCTACAACTCCTATGACTATTCATATCCTATTCATGGCTTATTACATTCCATATGTGACTATTCACATTCCACATGTGTCCATTGGACTTCATTACATACAAGTTATTACATAAGATAAATTACATATGAGATGGTGGCTATATAAGACAAATTTGATATGGGAAAAATGCTCATCAAATTAATAAATCATTTTCTTCCTCATCTAGCTCATTTGTAATGTATGTGTGCCATGCTCTAAACTTTATCGAGATGGATTCGACCCAAATTCACAAGTCCCATACATATTGCATTTTCACCTCCATTTCCTCTGAAAAATATGTTCTTGGAGCTTGAATGTACATTATTTGATAGCCATGAAAGTTTCATATGGGATTTGACTAGTGTGATGGCATACTGTAGAATAATTCCATTGGTGAACTCCAAGCCTTCCCATTATGTTTCTTTCTTGATCTGTTCAATGTATTTCCTCATCTCCTAGAAGATGATATCTTTGTCTCTGATTTCTTCAGGTGTTCCTATTGCAGGCATTCCATGTTTCTGTGTTAGAGAATTGAAATCATAATGTAGTCGATTATAGGTAGTAATAGTACTAATAGAATATTATCCAAGATGAATGTAGTGGTGATGGATTAGCCTCAACTAAACTTTGTCTATCTTTGTGGCAATCCTGTCTTTACTTTCCAAATGCTTTGGAGCAGTTGGATACTGGCATCCCACTCCTGAAGATGGTAAACCACTTTGTTTTCTACTTTCAAGGGTTTAACCACTTCCCGTGATTTCTTCTGAATACCAAGAAGATGAGCCACTACCTATTATATAAGTATCATCTTATCATATAGTCATTCCATGGTGTCCTCCATTGGCCTAAGTTCTTACTGTATGGATGACTGCCATTCTATGGTGTTGAAAATCTATGATGATAATGTACGTTCTCTGCCACAAGATGTTCGACCTATTGCTTCATTGTAGTAATTTATTTCCTTAATATAGCATTCTCACTTAGAAGATATTCATAGTTGTCTTCTGCTGCTATGGAAAAAGCAACATTTTCTTCCATGACTTCCCTAGGATTCCTTCTAGTGTTGGAAACTCTCACCTTTTCTGTAGCAACAGAGATTAGATTTCGAGGATCCTTTGGAAATTATCTATTCCTTCTCCACATGATCCTCTTCATAAGTTGATCAATTGTGACACTACATACATCCATGAATCTGTATTCTGATGGAGGCATGATCCCCATCTCTCCAAATGGAAGATGACCACCTGCGAGAGGAGGTTCTTGTGGAGAACCTAGCTCATCATCCATGGGTTGAATTGTGTCTTCTTCCTACAAATATTCCCCTTCAATATCTCAATTCAATTGTTCTTCTTCCAGTCTCTATGCTACTTCTTCCTACTTCTCTTAAGTCAACTATTCTTCTTCTAATCTTTGTGCTAATTCTTCCTCTTGGGATGACATTTGTTATTCTTCTTCTATCCTTACCCTCTCCTCTATTCTTCTTTTTTCTTTTGAAGAAACTCATCGTGCAACCTCTTCTCCTCTTATTCTTCTACTTGTCTCCTCCCTTGTTTTGCTTGAATAACTCTTATGTTCAGAGGATCAACTTTCCACTTCCCGCCGCTCTCACTTGCCAAATCATATCTAATACTTTCCTTAGAAGCTACATTTATTGCTTGAGGGGTTACTGTTCTTCCTCTCTGACTTGCATATCTTGAGTTGGTGGATCTTCGGGTGAACTGGTCTCTATTGTTGTATGTTTCTTTCTAACTGCATTATACTATTTCTTCATTTTTTCATATTTTGTTGTGGACATTGATGAATGCCGCATACTGTAATTTATCCTTTATCAGTGCTGCCTGAACACTCTCCTAAGATCATATACATGAAAGTATTTAGCGGCGAAGTGTAAGCAATCCAACTCTTGTATTTATGTTGTTGTCTCCTTGTGGTACTTCAACACATATAATTTGATCCTCAAGAGGAAGGTGGGCCAAGGGTATTTCTTCCTCGAGTGAAGAACTCATGATAATCCCTTGTCCAACTGATTCTTTTCTTCTTGCATGACCACCTTAGTGGTCACATATTGTGACATGAGATGAGGGGATATCTGACATTGAAAACATCTAATGTATGCACCCTCGGGAGATGAAAACCAATCTGTGATATCTCATATTGACTCCTTCGCCTTATCAGTCATCCAAGGAGGATCGATATTGAATATAATATGAAATATAGCTGCAAAGAATTGTTTGGCCAATCTGTCATATGCGCCTCTGAAGCTTGATCATGATACCACTCCGTAGTGGAAATAAACTGGGAACTTGTCCTCAGGGGTCCAATTCTAGTACATTCCTGGGAACACGTACTGTGCACATATTCCATCTAAATAAATGCATACATGTAGAATTTCGGGGCTTGGTTTACCATCAAAGATGCTTTTTCCTACCCCACATGACGCTACAACTCAAATGACAATATATCTGTTCAATTGAAGATTCTTCCATGGGTTACCACCATATTGAGCATATATATATATATATATATATATAGTTTTCCTCAAACACCTCAACATTCATGTGCCCATGCAACTGACAACACATGGCTATGAGATACTGATATACATCTCTGAGGATCTTAGTTAGGTAGACTACAGATGGGAGATGGTGAAGCTTAGTGGGCTCTTGACACCATGATTTGATAATGTAACGTGTGTTGAGGTTGGCCCATCTAATGTAGAAGTCATCATTTTCATATTCCGTGGGCCTAAGCATCTTGTAGCATATTTTCATGTCATCTACATAATAAGTGGTGAGCTGACTACCACTCACACTAACGAGCATGAGATGAAAGTCATCCATATTTGTAACATGATCCACTCAGTTACTTCTACATAGGGGATCACTAGGAATCTACATGTGATCCTTTGTATCTTAGACCACTTGATGTTGATGTATTCTTGCGCATCTTCCAAGTCCTCAACAAAATGTTTCTGCATGAATTTATTTTATATACTGCTCCATGTGATCTCAGTATACATATAAATGAAGCACTGTGTTTTTGCATAAATGGGAATGATTTGCTTGGTAACTTCAGCAGGTTCCTCATTATTTACTTCTGAGACTTATTTGTAGGCCACTTTACGAGGAGGCATGGCTCCAACAAATGATGAAAGTGAGACAATACTTATAGCTCGAACACCTATTTATGGCATCACACTCATAATGACAAGATTAGCTTTATGCAAGCTAACTAAGAAATAATATCTCGTAAATCATGTACAAAGAGCCATCAAATGTAGCTGATCATGAAAATATATCAATGACAACACAAAATCACTTGCATGCATAAGAAAATAAGCATGCAAACTAGGAGGGTGCACTTTCAAAGGATGAAGGAAGGTCAAGGGTCATTGAGAGCTTTGTAGTGTGCTCATGCACTCAAGAAAGTGAAGAAAACCATCAAGGGAACAATGGCACACTCCAAAGGGTTGAAGGGGTGATTTTTTGGACCTTCAGGCCTTCATAGTTCGCTCATGCACTCAAGGAGATAGAGAGGGTGAACTAGCACACTTCGAAGGGACAAAGGAACATTTTCTCAATACTTCATTTCTTCAGGGTGTGCTCATGTGCTCAAAGGCAAGGAGGGCACACTGCCACATGCTGAAGGGTCAAACGAAAATCATTCAAGTATTGCGTGTAATGAAGGACTGAGCTTAAGAGGGAAACTTAGTCATTTTGGGTGCCTTTTTAAGGCTGATTGGGCTTCGAGTTTCGGAAGTGCATTCTGCCTGAGGATTGCTCAAGAACAAGTTTGACAAAAATATTTCATGATAAGAATGCAAAGAAGATGGATATGCAAGCTTATATGGACCCTGTTGCAATCATGGTAGAATGTGAAAGGTTGAGGAATGTGCAAAGTATCTGCACGCAACAACAAAATAACACTTGCAGAATCAAGATTGAACATAAATTCCAATGAATAAACAAAAAAAAAAGAAACACTCGCAAGAAAAGAAAGATCGATAGTGAAATCATGAAAGGCAATGAATATATTCAACATGAAAAACACACTTGTGATGTAGGTTGATGAAGAAAATCTCAATCCACAACTGTGCACCCAACCCAAATGACAATGATTATGAAAATGAATGATTAAATTGGGTTAATCTGAAATATTTTACATGCAAAAATGTTTCATGCATGATTGCCACTTGTCGACAAGTGAAAGGATTATTTAAGGGAATTTAAATGGGCTTCTATTTTCTAGAAGTGAGCCCACATTCAACAAAGAGGAAAGTAAATGCAACCAAGAAGAGTGCATGTCTTTAGCATGAAGTAGTGCACTCAAGTAGGGTGCACTTTCTCAACATGTAGGAGTGCACTCAAGGAGGGGACACTTCTTCATCCCGAAGGAGTGCACTCAATTCAAGTGCATGTCTCACACACTTGAAGTGCGCTTTTCCTTAAAGAGCATTTTTCTTTCTTTTGTTTGATTTTTTATTCTTTTTTGTGCTTTTTGTAGCATGTGGATGGCATAAAGGCTAGTTTCTAAGTCAAGGTAAGGCATTAGTTCACCTAAACATGGACTATATAACCTAAGAACCTTTAAGGGTTAGGTGACAACACTTAGGGAACTTTGACTTTAGGAGGATGCAACACTAGGAGAAAACATATAAATAACAAATCAGACAACACGAAAACACTAGGGGGATTGAAACAGCGATTCTTGTAGGCTATGAAATTGACTAAGGAAAAAAAAATTGGAGGGTCGTTGTCACAACAACAACACTTGGAAAAGCACGAGGAGAACTCTAGCTTCTCTAAAATGGCTTTATTTAAGTGAAAATTCTCAAGTCTCCAAGAATTATTGATTCAATCAATGAGTTACCTTTAGCTCTCCACTCTTTCCTAGTTAAAAATATATTTCTCACTATTTCATTACTCGATGTAACACAATGTAAAGAAAGCCATATCATTATCTTGTCGACGTAAGTAAGGGTAATATAGTACAGTGAGTTAAAACAACTAGAGTATGTGTTTTACATCTCTAGCATTGCTTCCATTCCAACAGGCTTGAACAATACCCTTATAGAGTCTATTCAGGAACATAAATGTTGCTTCACTACCAGCAAGCCTGGATAGTACCCCAATGAAGTCGCTTGCTTCACCTCCCTATGTAGGAAGCCTTTCTCTTCTTTCACCCTTTTTATTTTATTTCTTTTCAATTTGACTATGCACAGGCACTTATCATTCTTCAATGGGCGGAAGAGAGATCCTGAATTATTGAGAGAAGAAGAGGTTGCTCCTTGAGAGACAAGTTTTATACCTCTAATGATTTGATCACTACAAGTTTTCTCCTTGTCTTACCCTACTCATATAGATATGAAGGAAAACACACTATTCATAAACAGGACCGAGTGTAGGAATAAGAATTTTAAAAATATATGGGCATCATGGTTTATGAATGGCTTCAAGGCTGAAGGATTATATTTTCCAAGGGAAAATCATTGACTATAAAGATGTAAACCAAATCAAGGAAGAGGGTGATGGATAAGCCAAGCGTTCTGTGTTACCAAATCTTTTCTTTCACAAAAGATTATCCACACCATATTGAAGCTAAAAACCAACTTTATTCAAGAGCCAATAAAACCAAAAGAGAAAAAAGGAAAGATGAAAGAGAAAAGTAGGAATGTAATGTATCTAACTAAATGCACCCTAGACTAAATAGTACAAGGTCCGACCATGTCAAGTGGAATTTTCAATCTATGCATAGAAGTTGCTCCCGACCTTTGGGTTGAAATATGTGATCGTATATAGCCCAAATAATGTGTAGTTTAGTGTAAATGATAAACAATGTAAACATTCACACCAATACATAGAAATAGGTTGTTCAATCACAATGGTGCATCACACTCAACTTCTTTATCTAATGAAAGACTCCTCAACAACAATAATCACCAGGCCTATGGCTGTATTGGACACGATGGAGTGCATGCAAGTACATTCCATGAAACATGGGTCCATACTAATAATATTATTCCAAAGAGTATCAAATAGGATCATGGAAACAACTTTTAGGGAAACTATGATATGAAAAATTAAACAAAGACAGATTCATGCCATAAGCGACAATAATGAGATGACCACAATCCATGTTGTCGTGCGAGTGAGATTATTTGATGGATGATGTAAAAGATCCATTAAGACCCTTCTATGCTTCCACACCAAAGACATTAGGGGAAATTTCAGCCTAAAAGTTGCATCCTACGGAAAAATAATAAAATAATAGGAAAATAATAAAATAATAGTTATGAATTTTGGAGGGAAAAGAAGAAAATTACTTTTTTTTACATTGTATTTTTAGCTTATATCCTTATAGGTTTACTCAAATTTCAAGTGTATATAATCATTGGATGCAGAATTAAAGTTTACTCAAACTTCAAGTGTAGATACGCATTGGATGCATAACTAAATTCCACATCAAGCAAGTGCCTACACTTGAAACTTGAGTAAACTTATAACGAGATAATCCAAATATAAATTTAAAAAAAGTATTTTTTTTTTATTTATTTTCCTTCCAAAATATTTACATGTACCTCTTTTTAATCTTAAAGGATTTTGATTGGTTTACATATTATGTACGTGAAAATTTCATGGGCACTTTTAGGCTGAAATTTCGACTAATGTTGAAGATTTTCTTGAGGTTGGATGCAACGGTGGAAGTTCAATAGTCAAATTAAAAGTTATTCCTTGAGTGTTGAAAACTTTTAGGTGAAGACAATGAGCATCCCTTAGGTAAGATTCGACATCCCACATGATGACATTAACAGAAAATTTGAGCAAAAGAATCATGAAATGACAAGAATCACAAATACTGTCATGGTGAGAGGAACCTGACATAACCATCAACCTAGGATGAAGTGTCCTACTCACCTAAATTAATTTTAAATTTCATGGAAACATGATCAACTGCTTATCAAAACGAGAGTCATTATTAAGATCACAAGATTCAAAAAATTGAGGTTGATTATATAGATTTTTTATATGACCACAAAAATCCTCAATGATAAGCATTTCATCTTCTTGATCAAAAGGAGATATACTTGAAAGAGAATCCTCAATGATTGCATCAGACTCCATTTTAAATTCCCAAAAATCTAAATATTCTTACAGAAACAAAGGTTCATCCATGTCACTCGACCAATCATTCCCATGTAATTCATAGAAAAGGAAATCATTAGGGCCATGGTTGTTCAAGGGTTCAGTTTGATTAATGGGTAAAATATCTACTGATGAAATATCAAGGTGCGAAGATGGTGAGTTGGAAAGATCAAAGGACTCACCATTAGGGGAAGAGGTGAAAGAAAAATTAATTCTTCATCAACACATTGATATTCATGTTTATTGATTGGTTCGGGTTGAAAACATGGAACATCAAAAGGAGGGGGACATGACACAAAAGGCATATCCAGTATTTCCTCACGATGATGAAATTATTCTTTATAGGGAGGAAATAATGAATCAAATTCAAAATATTTTCTTGACATGCAGACCAAGAAACGAAACTTCTCATATAAGAACAGCCAGTCCACATCCTCATCGCAGAATTCATAACGAAGATGAAGGAAACGATCAGAAAAAATGTTTAAGAGATTCATTTCATTCCATTCTAAGTTGATTAATTTCATCAATAACATCTTGATACTCATATTTGTCGAAAATGTGATCAAGTTTATTAACCAACTGCTTAAAAGATGAAACAAAAGTAGTAGGTAGCGATTAGCGCCATTGCTTCACACGACCATCCAATGTAAGGGTAAACAACCATGCAAGGATTTCTTTAGAATAAACACCACTTGAAAAAAAATTGAACAAACCTAATTACGTAACAAGGACGATTGTTGTACCCTTGCCATCGAATTTAAAATGTGACAAGTTAGGTAAAAATTCGGCAGGTATTGAAAGAACTAAAGCTTCATAAAAACACCTTAGATTATGATCTAGGATGAAATAATTAAAGGTGAGAGACTCAAATAGACATCACATGCTCAACTTATCATTTTTCCCTCCTTCTCACACCAAAAATGTTGATGGTGGTAGATGCCACCATTATTGTAAGGGGATCTCCCTAATGTGAAGTCCCTAATAGACCTCACATTGTTTTGTGTAGGAGTCCCATTTAGGCATATGGTCTAACCACCATTGGAAAGGTTTCGAAGATATGCCTTGGTTATCATTACACACAAGAGAACACAACACCTCTTTGGGGAAGCAGGTATGTGAGCTTTGTGAGACACCCAATGTAAGGTGCAAGAGGGAACATCCACGACTGATAAAAGGAAAATGAGCCTCCAGTTAGAAAAGTAGTAGTACTATCCTAAAAGGGGACTTGAGTAGGAAGAGAAAGAATTATTTATTTCTTGCAGATTAGTCCAAATTATAAGCAACAATCATTGAAGTATAACAACACTCATTCAATAACAACAATACCTAAGAAACAAATTAGTTCATTCAATTAATATCTAATTAAAGTGACATATATCATAAACATAACAAGCATAGTCATATATATCTATGATACATGTATGAAGAAGTGTCGGCTCATAGAGATTCTGATTAAGAGTGAATGATCCAAAGTACATTTTTACATGTATGAAACACTATATCCAATAGTGGAACATGAAGCCACAACATGCTTCTCCAAACAATGATCTATCTCCTATGTAACTACAAGAGAAGTAAAGGCATGACTCCAAGAATCCAAGCCCTTAACTTGAGCTATGAGGAGCTATTTATAACAAATAACAATGACCTTTGTACTTCCTTATAACTCTTCAACTCCTATGATGATATTCTATTCATGGCTTATTACATTCGATATGTGACTATTCACATTCCACATGTGTCCTTTGGAATTCATTATGAAGTAGTCTACCTAGGCAAAGGAATTGCACGGGAATGTCTGCCGGTTGGGGAAAATTCCGACTTCGGTCATCGGCAATGCAATGTCAAAATTCTGTGTCAGTTGCAGTGATTGGGGTCTGTATGGAAGGATTAAGGATTCATGTCAGATTCGATGTGATGTTAGTCTCCATCTGCTAACTACTCGTTAATGGAGTGGGGTCGGGTGGGTGAAGGCAAAAACAATTCTTGTTCATGTTTTGAAATGAATTCTCCATTCTCCATTCGAATTTGCAAAATCCATTCCTGCCCATGTTTCGAAACAAATTCTCCATCTCCATTCGAATTTGTAGGTTGAGCTCGCTGAACATAATTTTGACATTGAGATTGCCGGTGGCCCAAACCAATTCTCCATTCTCCCTGCTAATTGAAATCCTAGACAGTGAAGTGCCTTTGTCGGCCACCAGCCTGTATTGAACAAGTGAGTTGCCTTTCCCCCTCTCAACCCATAGTAGCATCACATTACCCTGTTCTTTTCAGTTCAAAAATTTTTCTTCCTTCTCTCTCTATTTTGTGTTTTTGCTTATATTCGAGGTTATGTTTTGATTTGATTTTGGTTTGCTCTTGCTGGTTTTTTTCAATCCTATAAGGTTGGCCAAGAATTGTTTCCTTTAATGGTGTGCAGTACTTTGATGCAGCTTTGTCCTTAGATGGAGAACGGATCGACTCATGCCGAATGTTACCAAATGAGACTAGAAATCACAAGGGATGCCTCTGGTGCTTACAATATTGTTGCTGCTTTGATTTTCCTTTAATTTTACATAGAATCACTAAGTCTGTCCCAGGTGGATCAGATCCATGGCAGAAACAAGGAAATATGGTGAAGGGATTTAACCCTAACCCTAAATAGCTAAACCCTAAGAGGGATCATTCAATGCAATCGAAGAATGGCAATGAAATAAAAAAGAATTTTAGAGCACCATATGTTAATTCATCTACAAGCCCAATGCGTTCGTTATCGGCTAAATATCTCAAGTTTCACTTGTCTCTTTGCACTGAAAGAACCAGGTTTATCTTCCCTTCTATTTTTTTACGTCAATTGATTTGAACATCAACTCTGGTGGTTTATTTTATTTTGAACAATTTTCATTACCCTTTAATTGTTAAATGTGAAATCCAAAAAAGTTAATCGTTTATTGGTTACAATAAATGTATTGGACAGCACTGGTCCATTAAAACTTTTGTCAAGGGAAGATGAGACAGTGCATAAAATAATTCACACTGCTATGAAATTATACGCCTCAGAAGGTCATGTGCCAGTTCTAGGCTACAATGCTAAACAATTTGAGCTCTACTATGATTACAGTGGAACAGAAGGTAGGGTTATACCATATTTTTAATTTGTAACCATCTATAAAGGTTTTCCTTAATTTAGATCGTTATTGTTCTCTCCGTATTATATATCTTTATATACTTCTTTATCTGCATACATGTTAAAGCATTTATATATAAGAGATTAATCATGCAAAAAAATTATTGCTTCAATCAGAAGCTAACAAGTAAAACCCTAAGAAAATTATCCCGAAGAAAGATCAGTTAAAGTTGAAAATCAGAATCTTATTATTGTACCGAAATTATCATTTATTTTGAATTTGTACATGATTAATCTGTGACTAATTTGATATGCAAGTGCTTTGTCATTTTTTTGTTTTTAGTCGTGAAACCCTATCAATTTGTTGGAGTTTTAAGAATGAGGAATTTATTGCCGAGCAAGAAACATGGTAGTAAATTTGAAGAAGAGGAGAAAGTTATGAACAATCCTCCTGCTCAACAACAACAACATCATTTGAAGGGAAACCTTTGGAAAAGTTGGTGGAACAATTTTGGTATTTCTTCTCATTGAATGAACCTTTATACCAATAGTGTTTTGTCTCATGTAACATTTGAGCATGTTATTACATGGAAGAGATTAATGTGAATTGTGGAATGCATTTGAATATCGAATTAGCCATTTATTTTTACAATCTTCATGGATCAAAATATAAGTTTTCAGATTCAAAGTCATCTCAATACACATTTTTATATTTAGAATTCATTTAATAGTTGTTCTGTAAATTCATGCATGTTACGATTTAGATTTTCTTAATAAATCTATTTTCTTTGACAAGAACAAAGTAAATATTGGTGATGTTAACTTGACTTTCTTATCTCTTCCATTCTGAAATTTTTATAGGTTTACGCTCTTTTTTATTTACTGGTTTTAATTTTTTTTTTGAATAATTGAATTAACTTTCATGTTTTTATTATCAAAATTTACGTTGTTTTTTATTTTTATTAGTTAAATTAATCTTTTATATAAATATTCGACATGTTTTTATAAGATATTTAACACCTAATATAGGTGAGATACATTTGTAATCTTTTAAGTTTTAAATTAAAAACTAGTTCTTGCTATATATGATTATTGTTTATCAAACACAATTAACACTGAATATAGGTGATATGCATGTGTAATCTTTCAAGTTTTAAATTAATAACTAGTTCTTACTATATATGATTTTTGTATATCAAATACAATTAAAGATTTCGTTGTCTTTGAATATTTGATAATGCTATAAATGGAAGAAAGACAAAGGTTTCATTATGTTTGAAGATTTCATTGTTATTGATTCAAAGCTTTTTGTGCAAATGACAATGCATTACATAAAAGACATTAGAAAAGTGGATGAGAAGGATGAGAAACATTCATCTAGAAAACAACAAATTAAGTAGGCAATAAGATTACTATTAGTAGCATGAATATGCACTTCCATGTTTATATTTTAAACAATATTAGAATACATGTTTACATCATTAAATGTGTTTCATCATATATGAGATATGGTATTATGCTTACAAGTAAACAATGTATTATTCTATTAGCCTTATTAGCTTCACCTTATTACATATTAATTGAAATTCGATTCAGCACCATATAAACCTAAACAACATGATTTAGTTGCCATTGAAAATTTTGTTGCAAGATTTGTTCCTATTTAATGGGCAATAGATTCTTATAAAATTGCCCCACCAAAACTATAATTCTCAACAAAAACTCATTAATGATGGCGTTTGAGAACTATGAATGATACTTAAAAGCTAATCATCCATACCCTACTTCAATATTTCTAATTAGAGAGTGAATTAAACAATAATAGTGATTATAATGAAGAATTTATTATATGAACGAGTGAAAATACCTGTGGAAATTGTTGTGAAGAGGGTGAAAAAAACCCTACATTATGTAGAATAGAGTGTAATAAAAACATAGGAGGTAGCTAATGTTAATATGTGCTACAAGTGAACATGATAAAGTGAATATATTCATCAAAGGAGAAATATATAATAGAAACATAACTCAAGTAAGAACATGCTAAATGTTGCAACTTATAACTATGAGTCAACTTCCATGGCTATCACAAATAGGTTCAGTTTTTAAGATTGATAAGATAGTTGAAGAAGTAATCATATACCTCTCTCTCTCTCTCTCTCGATATATATATATATATATATATATATATATATATATATATATATATATAGATATAGATATATATATATATATATATATATATATATATATATATATATATATATATATATATATATATATATATATATATATATATATATATATATATATATATATATAATTCTTATCAAACCCTCAAAGTATTAGTGAGCTAAGAAAAAATGTGAATATCATTTATTGAGATAACAAAATAAAATAAAATAAACATTTTTTGACTCTCCAATTAAAGAGAGATTGATAATATTATGTTGGTGTTGCTTGGGGACAAAATAAAAGCAAGAAAGCACATAAACATATATTAAAAAATATTTTATGTGATGATAACATTACACAACCTTGTATTAAGGTGGGATTGACCAAGGCTAAAATTTAGTGTGGAAACAATAACGTGACAACCTAGCTAGTTGGTTGAGTCCATGGAAATAAAGAATAATAAAAAATGTTTAAGGGATTTAACTTAACCCCGACTTAAATTGCATATATGCTACAAACATAATAATGTAGCATATATATAATATATATATATATATATATATATATATTCCATTATGTTTGATATGGTTATCAGGAGTGGTCATTGGAATTGGAAGATGAATGTTGTATATGGCATGGAAAGAAGTATAAACTAGCCAAAAAGGAATTCCCACCAAGTAGAACTTTTATACTGTGATCATTGAAAAGCGTAGAAGGTAGTATGGTAGGGCTCACGTGAATAGAGATAGAGTAATCTCTGGACTGTATGTGATAATGTGTAAAGTGTTGAGTCATAGGTATACGTGCATGTGTGTACATGTGTATAGGTTCATTGTTGCATGATGCAATGTGTATGTGGCATTGTGAGCAGATAACTTCAAAGAAAAAAAATGAACCCTGAAAAGAAAGACAAACCATTGATTGGTTTAGCTCTGATGGGTGGAATGGCCATGAGATGTGTATACGGTTATAAATTGTTTATGTTTACTCAATGGAAATTTCACTAACTAATTTACCTATAGTCTTATGCATACGGAAAAGAGTTGAGCTAACCTAAAATAAAAATAACCAAGAGAGTTGATTAATTGATGGAAGTTAACTAAAGATTGATTTGGGTTAATGTCAAGGGATAAATAGGTAAACATAAATTGGGGTCCTGGACCAACCTAGTGAAAAATAAAAAGGTTATGGTCGAGTGTTGTATCTGTAAATATGAAGAGAAAACTCTAAGTCTAGTTTTTGCAGTGGTGTCAATGTGAATATGAGTGCAGGAAGGAAGAAACCATACAGTTGTACATAGAAGAAAACTACATATAACCCTCATTAATAACTTTCAATGTTAAATGACAAAGTGCCAAAATAGAAAAACAATGTTGCAATGTGAATTCATGGTTTTTTGCTGAAGGAGAGTAGCAAAGAAGCCCAAGATGGGCATAGCTACGTATTCTTGGAAAAAATAGGCAAAAATGTAGCCACCTTGAAAATGGTGGGAAAAATGAGGCTATCATAAACTTTACTCATGCATTACTAATGCATATGCAAAATTTTAAATCAAGATAAAAGCATAACAATGCTACCCAATGTAAGAACAATAAACAATTTCTGAAATATTATTGCCACTATGTAATTAGTGCAAATATAATTGGTATTTCCATGGTCTGGAATTATAGTGGAAACATGTAGTGGGGTCCACATCATTTGGCATAAGCCATTGGGTAATTAACAAAAAAAAAAATTGTTGTTGATGTACTTATAGTAATGTTGCTAACTCATGTTATGTGTAGACTCTTAACCCTTGTTGGGCTAAGATGCATGTTGATGACCCTTTTCGGGTACATAGATTCCAACTGATGGTTCTTGATTAACATGCATGAGGATGTGTTGTAAATGGAGTGTAGAATTTGAAAAGGAGTGAGATTTACTCTAGAAACCGAACCATGCTTCGAAACAAAGTGCAACACTTTTGGGCATGTACAGACCATTGAGAAGATGAAGGATAAAATGGAGGATCCTTTCTGTATGATATTCAAAAGAAGAATGGAATCTAAAACACCAATGGTAGTGTCCCTTTTAAGGGGATGGGATATGTAAAATCCCCGATAAATTTAATTATGACTTTTAAATTTTGGTTGAAAAAGTTAGTGAGAGTAAATAAATAAAAATGACATGTGATGAAATATTATTTTATTTCTATTTTCAAAAGAAATAAATGAAGTGAGAAATTAATTTTAAAAATGTGTTAAGGATTGATAGGGTAAGACATAATTTAAACTAACAGGAGACAATTGGGAAGTAGTTACATTGCAAGGAGTACAAAGGAAAAGTTGTTAGAGAAGAATGCCACAATTTTTCCTGGGGAGAAGAGAATGTTGTGGGAGAAAAAGACAATGATTCTCAATTGAAATATTGTGGGAGATAACAATAAGATTTTGGATGCAACCAATAGGAGATAAACACTACTTCTAAGCAAGATAAGTCGGTAGGACGTTGGTCAAGGGGTCTGAGGGAGAAAGAACAAAATCCCTTTGCAAGAAGACACTTTCATGGAATAATTTTTCCTATCAGGTAGAGAAGAGCTCGGGGGTAGTCAATGGAAAAAATGACTTAAGGTTCAGATGATTGTAATAGTTTTTCTCATATTTCTAGAAGGTATGGATAATTCTCCGTAGATTTTTTTGATTAAGAATGTCCTATTAATGTAGTAACTCAATTTCCAGAATGTATGGATAATGTTATGTAGATCTGTTTGGATAATAATGTCCTATTAATGTAGTAGCTAAGTTTGAACGTGAATCACATACAAAATAAGGAGTGGTTTTGAGGAAAAGAACTAATCGCTCTCTTGGCAGGATAAAGTAGCTACAACCATTTTCGGTCCAGCCCTGGTAAGATATTTTGAATTACAGAAGTAATGGTTGAGGAAAAATAGAAAATGAAAATCTTGTTGTTAGATGTAAGAGTTGTAGAATGTATGAAAGAAAATCTCTTTGTGTATTAGTACAATTGATTAAAAAATTTAATATTATCATACAATAGCTTATTGTTATAAGAATAGCCCAAAATACAAACAAGACATTGGGTTAGATACTACATTAGGAGTTGCCTTAACATCAGTCCCAAAAGCTACAACAATAAGGTTAGGAGAACCCATAACAGGTTCTCCTTGCCCACTGTTTAGAAAAAAAATATATAAAAAAGAAAAGAAAAATGATGTATTTTTTACTGATAGGCAATAGAAAATATCCTTTATAAAATAAAATAAAGGATACTTTTCCTTATTTTGATATCATGTTACATGAGTGTGAATAAAAAATAAACACAATAATTATGTGGGTCATTACCGAGAACAACATAATGATTTTCAGAGGTAAGAGAAACTACAATCATGTTTTTAGACAAGAATAATAATTTACAACAACATTTTCTTATTACCACACAACCAAACTAAAGTAAAACAAGAGTTGCATTTCTCACAGGGTTTGAATAGGACCAAGCAAAAGAGATTAATGCGTTGAAGCCCTAAATCAATACAATAGAAAAGGAAAAACTATAAATTACATTTTTGTAATTCATTTACATGAGAAAACATTAATAAAATTCTTTAAATTCAATAATGGTTCGACTGGTGTGCCATACTACCACGAGAGATTGGGAAAACTTAAAAAAAAAGATTGTTAATAGAAAATTTTGAGGAAGAGGACATAAACTAGTAAGGTTCTCGGTTTCCTTTATATTGACAGTAAAAAATAGATAGTTGATTAACCACTGAGCTATTTAGTCATACTGGTGAAAAGAAGTTTCCTTGCCAAAAATAGAGAAACCAAATTTGGTATATATAGATATAAACAAAGTTAACAACTTGTTGAGTAACTAATGCCTTATCAAAATATGTTTTAATTAACAACAGATAACCAGAATAAGAAAGATGCCTGAAGAAAAATTAACAATTGTACAGAACACCACCAACCATGTAAAAAGACTACATTATAATCCAAGTTTTTTTTTTTACATTCCATGGAAAGCTACAGTATGTCAAAAGAGACAACTTAAGAATTAAAGACAACAGTCATTAAAAAGTACCCATTCCTTTTAAACATATTGTAGTCGAATTTCATGGCCAATTCAAGTTGCAAGCCCCTAATAACACAAAGGAGAATCAAGGGTCAAACCTTAAGTGTTAGACCTTTATGATATATAGTATCAATTCAGAGAATACTTTGGATCACATTTTAAATTTAGAAATAAAGGCTTGTCCATCAACAAGTGTAGACTTGGAAAGAGAAGGAATGTGAAAAATTAAAAACATGGGAAAATTGGAAAATCTATGTCAGCCTCCAGGGTCCTGTAACAACATGGAACTAAGATGAAATTATTCAATTGAAGAAATCCCAAGAAGAATGGGAATTATCGATATTAAAACTCATGAAAAAAATAAAAGAATTCACGAGTTAAAAGCCATGGTTCCTACATAATGTAGATTACTTGTAATGGTGCATAGCCCCTCTCCTCACCATTTATATTAGCCCTATTGATGAGGGAAGAACCACCTATTTATTAAAAACACCCTTTATGGTGAAATAGAACAAAAATTCTCAACCGTATAACCATTAAATAAAAAGAAAGAGAAACTTGTAAGAAGTTTACCAAGACCTAGAGTGAGACATGACCATTGGGATACAATGTTAACCATACTCCACCCCAGAGAAATTCTCTTCATATGATTGACATGGACTGTTAATCACTGAAACCAAACCACTGTTTGATATGGATTTACAAGGTAAATCACTGATAGAAGCAAAAGCAAGAGAACAAATTTGCGAGCAAAAAAATAAGTTGTAACGTTTGTGAAGAACCTTTGAGGGAGGAAAACTATGAACTTGGGGAAACCAAACACAATAGTATAGTCACTGTGGTGGATTTGTGTGATAAGGCATCATCAAGAAACCCTAATGTGAACATAAGAAGAGCACTAGTTTTTCTTCGAACACAGATGTTACAATGAACTGAGCCCAAGGCAACCCCTAAGGTGGTTACCCTAGAATGGAGCAGAAGGAATGAGGACCATTAATTTTTCATGATGATAGGATGTATGATCAAGATTAAAATTTTCATAATAGTATAATTAATTTCTATGTTGTTACCCTCGAAGTTACCAATGAAGGGAGCATACAAAACTATAGAGAATTTGAAATTCAATACATAATTGGAAATGCCAGTGTCATATAGGTAACATATGTATGTATGGTGGTTGAAAGGCCGATTAAAAACCCCCATGATACCATTAATAGAAATGATTAATAAAATCCCATATGCACTATAGAGTGTAGTGAGCTAGAACTATATACCAAGATCTGTTTATTAGGTTGACAAAGGAAAATAATATAACTATACAACGAAGTATTAAGGACGCCTAATATAGGAGAACATAAATGAATAGGTTGAGTAGTACTTTAAAGGAAAGATGATATATACATGCAAAAGTAAGTTAGTCTGACTACTTTAGATTGGTGGACTGGCACCCATACTTTTAAATATATATATTACGTAGAAGCTAGAGTCATTACCCATTTTCATCTGCAAAGAGGTTATTGATGTAAATGTTGAGTATATAAAAATATATTTATAAACAATTGTATTCATATGTGGACATTGTGTCTAAGTGGGTAATGGAATAGAAAGAGAATTATATATATGGAATTGAGATATAAGTTGTGTGTCAAAGATCTATTAAAAGTTATTGTTTAAAAAAAAGGTCTTTTCTATAGTTGAGTTTCATTGATATGTCACAGAACAATATTCCTATTGATTCCAAACCTATATCTAATGTGTTAATAGATTTTTTGCAACTGCTTTACCATCTTCCATTGTTATGTTTTTTGAAAGAGGTAGAACGAACATACTATTTGAAACAATGCAAGAAAATTTGGAATTAGGAAAGGAAATAAGGAGCATTTCTAGTAAACTACAATTCATGAGAAGAGATCAGGAGTCAAATTTATAGGACACATAGAGGGTTTGATGGATGTTCCACATCATTCTCCCTATCTTTTTAAAAATTCCTCCATGTTTAGATTATTGTGCTTTATTTTCTTCTGCTTCTCCACCTATTGAACCATGAGTTATTTCTCATAATGTCCAATTAATACACTTTGAACATCATCATCCAACTTTTCACTCTCAATAAATTGTTGAGATCCATTAGTATTGTCCCAATTCGTTGGGGATAATTTGTTTAGTACATGAAGTTCCAACCCATTTTCCCTTAATCTTTGCCTCTAAAATTATGTTCACCTTAATAACTGAACTCCTTCTTATGAAGTCAAACGTCACTATACTTAAGTAAATTTTTGCCTTGGTTTCTATAGAAATCTTATTCATAATGGTCCTTTGTTCAACCACGAAATCTACAAAAATGACCTACACTTGCACTTGAAAGTTTGGAAAGTTGCGATGCACAATAAAGATCATCAACTAGCTAATTCTATTTCCTAATAAACAAGGTTATATCTAAAATTGTGTACTTTTTAAACATTTATATATCAAAAACATAAATAAGATTGGAAAAAAACATAATTACAAAATCAAAAGCCAATTAGTATGTACAATAATATTATTGAAAGGGAAGAAATTTCTCTTAACTTATGAAATTCTTTCATCAAGAGAAAGTTATTATGCTTTGAATTATTTTTTTTAATTATTCATAAAATATAATTTTTATATAAAAGTTTGTGTTGAAAAATAAATTATTTTACAATCTTTTTATTATAAATATAAAATTAGATTTCAAATTATATGTATAATCAATTTACTTATTTTGGAATATAATTAATTTGAATCAAATAAATTACACAAACTTAATATCTCTCTCTCTCTCTCTCTCTCTATATATATATATATATATCTATATCTAAATCTATCTATCTATATATATATATATATATATATATATATATATATAACATGTATTTATATTTCTATAGATTCATATAATGAATTAAAAAAAAAATAGTTTATAATCTGTCAAATGAAGAAATTTAATAAACATTTTATAATATGGTTGAATTTGGTCAATAATGTTCAACCCTCTTTAACCATGGTCAAACCCATTAAGCATCTCAATAATTAATGTAACCGTTATTGTAACTATCAACCTAATCCACGCATGTGAGTTGTAACTATCACAACCACATTTATGTGGTTCATATACATTGATCAATGGAATGACGTTAACTGGTGTATATAAACCACATTAGTAAACATGGTTGTGCTAGTCATAGAATGAATAATAAAATATGATATTTCACCACTAACTCCTTGCAGTGCTTCTTTCCTTCTTTTAATAAGCATCCTAATAAGGGAACATGACACTTTATTAGTGTATAATGTCGCCATGTTCCCTTTTTCTTCAACAATGAATGGATGTGGAGCCATACTTGTTGTGATCATGCAAATCAATGCATGGACATGGACCAACACTTTCCACAAGCACGCAGATCAATGCATGCACATGGATTAACACTTACCATGAGCATTTAGGTCATGAGTATATTCTCCAACATATTTGATGGATGCTCCACATCGTTCACCTCGTGTTTTTAAAAAATCGTAACCTTCATATTTAGAGCCATTGTGCACTATTTTCATTTTCTTTGGTCGCTCACTCTTCATGCACTTCAAACATTCACATCCAACCTTTCACTCTCTCCATAGATTGTTCTTTTCCATCAATCACTCCTAAGCTCTCTCAATCCACTGGGGATAATTTTTCTTTGGGCGCTCACTCTTCATGCACTTCAAACATTCACATCCAACCTTTCACTCTCTCCATAGATTGTTCTTTTCCATCGATCACTCCAAAGCTCTCTCAATCCATCGGGGATAATTTTTCAAGTGCATGAAGCGTCAACTCAGTTTCTTGATCTGTAATATTCACCTCCAAATTTTTATTCACCTCAATAACCAAGCTCCCTTGTATGTAATTAAAAACATTCACCTCCATTTTTTTTCACCTCAGTAACCAAGTTGTTTTCTATGAAGTCAAATCTCACCATACTTAGGCAAATTTTCACCTTGGTTTATGTGGAAATCTTCTTCACAATGGTCCTTCATCCAACCATGTTGTAAATGATATCCCCTTCTTCCATATCCAAGAGATGCATCATAATCTCCACTTTTGATGGGCCTCTATTTTCTACAACTTGCAGATCATCATTATCTTCAATGATTTTATCTTATATAATTTCTTCGATGAAGTATTTAGCTACAAAATTCTTGTCTTTTCAATTTTCACTAAACAAGTTTAGCATACTCCAAATGGGTGTTTATCCATTGGCTATTATAGGCACAAATATGCAAAATTGTTCCAATTTGCAACATTATTCTTCTCTTCTTCATCAGTTAATCCTCCTTGAATGCTTTGAAAAACATTTCATTTTTACACTCTCTCAAGAGATTCCACTTCTTTTAGGTAACAAAACACTTACACAACTCCTATGAAGGCTTTTGCAATGCTCCTATGAGTAGCCTTGAAAATGTTCCTCAACTACCTCCTTAAATCATTACTTTCCTTCTTTTTATTGTTGCCCTAATAAAGGAACATGAAGCTTTGTTAGTATATAGTGCTGCCATGTTTCTTTTTCCCCAACAATGCATAGACATGGAGCACCACTTATGGGAGCGTGTGGATTAATGCATGGACATGGACAAACCCTTGCCACAAGCATGCATATCAATGCATGGACATGGAAAAACATTTGCCACAAGCATATATATCAATGCATGGACATGGACCAACACTTGCCATATATCAATGCATGGACTTGGACCAATACTTGCCATATCAATCCTCGTAATCCTCTTATTAAATGATTTAATCATCTTTATTATAATGTATGGTTACAACTTAAATATTTTCTTCAAATAATATTTTTATATTAGGTGATAGTTTTAATTTGTATTAGTTTTTATTGAATTATAAACATTGCTATATGAACAATGTTGGGTCCCTATAATACTAGTGATTACCCCATTACTATTGTAGTTATACCCTTTATTTATATTGTTGTGCCCCTATTACCCCCATATTATTATTTCTGTGCCCCATAGAATCCCTCTATTGTTATTTTTGTGGCTTTATATTATTATTGTTAGGTCGGCTGGATTATATTGTGACTCCTTAGACTCCTATATATAGAAAGGAGGTCTTGTCATTTGTATCATCCAAGAATTATTCATTTGTGTAATGTAAAGGAGGTTTTCCCCTCGAAGAGGCTGAATTCTAAGGGGTTGGTCTATCTTATCTATCTTTCCTTGAGCTGGTTTCATAACATTTGGTATCAGAGCTTTGGATTCTAGGGTTTCGCTGCTCCAAACAGGTCATCGTGGCATTTTCGCTATAACTTTTTTTCTGTGATGTTTCAGAAGTCGCAAAAAAAACCCATTTGAGAAGAATTTACGATGAACCTTGGGTCCGAATTTCAGAGCTTTTCGCGTGATATTTTCGGAGATATGATCTGAGGAAGTTGGTCTTTTTGCAGACTCCTGAATTACATTCAAAACAGGTGACCTGGGGAAAATCATCATAACTTTCTCTCTGAGGATCGGATTGAAATTTCATAAAAAGGTACAGAAATAGGACGGACTGTAGTTTCTTGTGGGTTTTTTTTAGATCCAAAGATCGAAACAGTGACTCGTGGCACGTCGTACAAGTTAGCTCTACTGAACTAGTCTATAATCAAGTCACTGTGGGAGATTGCGCATAACTCTTCCTTGGAGAATCCAATTTGGGTCAGACTTGTGGCATTGGAAAGAGGACATAGAGAGCTACTACAGGTCACAAGTTTAGAACTAGATGACTGGAAAGTACAGAGATACATCAGAGGCAATATCGAGCTCCTACAAAGTGAAAAAAGGTGTGTAGATTTTTTTAAATTTTTGCTTAAGCTTGGTTTGAAAATTTATTTTGAAGGAATTCAAAGGGCATAGTAGAGAATTATTATCGGTAACTGATGCCCCGAGGAAAGAAAATGCAAACACCTAGTAAGGAACCTGAAAGCTCTAGCATGACTCATGAAGAAGAGGAAGAAATGCTACATGATATATCAAAATTACAAGAACAAGTGCAACAAATGTCACGCTCACAAAAGTTAACAAATGCTAAGATAAATGGCGTGGAAGCTAAGATGAATGGCATGGAAGCTAAGATGGACAATTTGAAGATAGATTTGAACACAAATTTGAAGACAGGCATGGCAAATTTGAAGACAGATTTGACTAATTTTCTACAAGAAATACTTACTAATGGTGAAAAGGTAGTAAAGGAAACTCATGATGAGAACAAAAGAAATGTTAATCATGATTCCATAGACGCTAATGTTGGATCGAAGAATCACCATATTCCAAAAATCGATATGAGGAAGTTTGATGGCAAGGATCCCGCCACATGGATATTACAGATGGAGCAATTCTTCGATCTCAATAATGTGCAAAACACACAAAAGGTACGTATGGCAACTTTATATTTGGAACCAAATCAGTTTGTATGGTATCAATGGCTTTGTTCTCGTAAACAATTTATCACTTGGGCAATTTTTACGGAAGAATTGATAGCACATTATGAGGATACAAAAAGCAACACTTTTTTTAGCCAATTGATAAGTCTCAAACAAAAGGGTTCAATAATGGAGCACATTGAGGAGTTCCAAAAATTGAACATAAGGGTAAAAGATATTCCAGAGGAGCATAGGATTGATGTGTTCATAGGGTCTTTAAAGGATAATATCCAACATGATGTGCGCCTTTGGGAACCTGATTCATTAGAGAAGGCATTCAGGTTAGCAAGAAAAATGGAAAGCAAAATTATGGCAACTAGGAAGCATACCATTCACAACTATAAA
This sequence comes from Pinus tabuliformis, assembly GCA_031772625.1. NCBI lineage: Eukaryota > Viridiplantae > Streptophyta > Pinopsida > Pinales > Pinaceae > Pinus > Pinus tabuliformis. The sequence continues at coordinate 596,111,789 of CM062807.1, read as the reverse complement.
GACGGAAGTGTTGTTGCCCATAGTCTTCCACAACCTACAAGGTTGACACCACAACAATTGGAAGAAAAAAGAGCAAAAGGGCTTTGTTACAATTGTGATAGCAAATACACAAAAGGTCATAAGTGTGCTGAGAAGAAATTATTCTACATAGATTGTGAAGAGGAAGAAGAAAAGGAGCAAGAAAGGTCAAAAGAAGAGGATATATTCCAGGAACAAAGCCTAGATGAAGAACAAATAAATCCGACCATATCTTGTAATGCATTGGCGGGAATTACCACTCCTCAAACCATCAAGATAGAAGGACAAATCAAGAAGAAAAAGGTAATAGTGTTGATTGATTCAGGAAGCACCCACAATTTTATTCATTGTAGGGTAGCAAAAGAATTGAATTGCTTCCTATATCCAGCACCAGAGTGTCAAGTGATGATTTCAAATGGAGGGAGAATATGTATTGACTAGCCCAATGCTTTCCATTCCAATGGGAGGTGCTGATGTTGTACTAGGAGTCCAATGGCTACAATCCTTGGGTACAATAGCTTTTAATTTTCAAGAACTTTTCATGAAATTTTCTGTGGAAGGAAAGGAAGTTGAATTAAGGGGTATTGCAGGGAAACCAGGAAAGATAATCAGCTCTAATGGCATGACAAAGCTTCTAAAAAAGGAGCAAAGAGGTGTAATTGCACAATTATGTTCGCTAGATGTTTCCACATTGGAATCATCTATTTCTCCAGATCTCCAAAAAGTCCTGGACAATCATTCCAAGGTATTTGAGACTCCCAAAGGTCTCCCACCTATGCGTGATCATGATCATGCTATTCATCTGATTCCAGGAAGTGTTCCTCCAAACATCAGGCCGTACAGATATCCCTATGTCCAAAAAAGTGAAATTGAACGTATGGTTGCAGAAATGCTAGAGGCTGGTATAATTCAACCGAGTCAAAGTTCTTTCTCAGCTCCAGTAGTATTGGTGCACAAGAAGGATGGATCATGGCGCATGTGTCCAGATTATAGGGAGCTCAACAAGCTCACTATTAAAGATAAGTTCCCCATTCCTGTCATTGATGAATTACTGGATGAATTGCATGGATCAATTTACTTCACCAAGTTGGATCTTCGTTCGGGATATCATCAAATCAGAATGAAGATTGAAGACATTCCAAAACGGCATTTAGAACTCATGAGGGTCATTATGAATTTTTGGTCATGCCTTTTGGCCTTACCAATGCACCTTCAACATTTCAAGGTTTGATGAATTCAATTTTCAAACCATTCCTTAGAAAATTTGTGTTAGTATTTTTTGATGATATACTAATCTACAGCAAGTCTTGGAAGGATCATGTTGAACATGTTGACAAGGTGCTACAACTATTGGAGGAGAAACAATTATATGCAAAAAGATCCAAATGTTTCTTTGGAGTCCAGGAGGTGGAATATTTGGGTCATATTGTATCTCATGAAGGAGTTAAGGTAGACCCTAGCAAAATTAAAGCCATTAAGGAATGGAAAATCCCCACATCCATAAAGCATCTGCGAGGATTTCTTGGGTTGACAGGGTATTATCGCAAGTTTGTTAAGAATTATGGGAGAATAGCAGCACCTCTAACAACATTATTGAAGAAAGATTCATTTTCATGGACTCCGGAAGCAACAAAGGCCTTTGAACATCTTAAAGAGGCAATGTGCCAAGCACCGGTCTTAGCTACACCGGACTTCACAAAAACCTTTATTGTGGAATGTGATGCTTCAGGAAATGGAATTGGTGCTGTTCTAATGCAAGATGAAAGACCCATTGCTTTTGAAAGTCGTCCAATCAAGGGAAAGTTTTTAAGCAAAGCTATTTATGAGAAGGAAATGTTGGCAATACTCCATGCACTTAAGAAATGGCGACCCTACCTAATGGGAAGACACTTCAAGGTAAAAACGGATCATGATAGCCTTAAATACTTTTTAGAACAAAGATTATCCTCTGAAGAGCAACAAAAGTGGGTCACAAAGATGTTGGGTTATGACTTTGAAATCATCTACAAAAAAGGGAAGCAAAATGTGGTGGCAGATGCACTCTCAAGAAAGGATGAGGATGTGGAAGCATTGTTGTGTGCCATTTCTATTATCCAACCAGATTGGATAAACGAAGCAAGGGAGGAATGGAAGAATGACGAAGAAGTGTGGGCACTTATTCGAAAGCTACAACAAGATTCCAGTACTTCTGATACATTTAGCTGGCAAAATGATTCGTTATGGTACAAAGATCGCTTATACCTCTGTAAGAATTCCCAGCTAAAACAAAAGATTCTTATGGAATTGCACACTTCTCCCTTAGGAGGGCACTCAGGATTTTTAAAAACTTACCACAGGGTTAAGAAGGAATTTTTTTGGGATGGCCTTAAATCAGATATTCAAAAGTTTGTGGCGGAATGTTTGGTTTGCCAACAAAATAAAGTTGAAACAATTAAGACACCGGGTCTATTACAACCTTTATCCATTCCAAGCCAACGTTGGGAGGAGGTTTCAATGGATTTTATCACAGGTTTACCCAAGTCTGAGGGAAAGAGTGTCATCATGGTGGTAGTTGACAGACTTACCAAGTATGCACACTTTTGTGCATTATCACATCCATTTAAAGCCAGTACAGTTTCTACTGCATTTATGGAAACAGTTCAAAAGCTACATGGAAACCCAAAGATTATTGTAAGTGACAGAGATCCCATTTTCACTGGAAATTTTTGGACAGAATTATTTTCTTGTCTTGGTACTCAGTTAGCTCATAGCTCATCTTATCATCCTCAATCTGATGGGCAAACTGAGATAGTAAACAAATGTTTGGAAGGATATCTTCGTTGCTTTGTATCTGATAAACAGACACAATGGGTCAAATGGTTGCCTCTGGCTGAATGGTGGTATAACACTTCCTTCCATACAGCAACAAAAATGACCCCATTTATGGCACTTTATGGGTATCAACCACCATCCATCACATCATATTTAAGAGAAAATTCTAAGGTTCAGGCAGTGGAACATCACATCGAACATCAACAACAAGTCCTCCAACTCTTAAAGGATAACCTCGTGTTGGCACAAAATAGAATGAAACAACAGGCAGATCAACATCGCAGTGAAAGAAGTTTTGATGTAGGTGATTGGGTATTCCTACGGCTACAACCATATAAGCAAATGTCCCTAAAGCAAGCTAAGAAGGATAATAAATTATCACCAAAGTATTATGGTCCGTACAAGGTGTTGCAAAAGATTGGTACTATGGCATACAAATTGGAGCTTCCTGCAGCTTCTCGATTGCACCCAGTTTTCCATGTTTCATGTTTAAAGAAGGTTATAGGCGACAAGCTCCCAGTTCAAACAATATTGCCAGAACTTGACGAGGAAGGAAAAATTATATTGGAACCGGAAGCAGTCACAGAAACAAGAACTCGACAGCTACGAAATCGATCAATTTCAGAGTATCTTATCAAGTGGAAGAACTTATCCGCTGAAGATTCCACATGGGAGGATGAGAATTTTATGCAGAAGTATCCAGAACTACTCAAGCGTTGAGGACAACACTTTTTTGAAGGAGAGGGGCATGTTGGGTCCCTATAATACTAGTGATTACCCCATTACTATTGTAGTTATACCCCTTATTTATATTGTTGTGCCCCTATTACCCCCATATTGTTATTTCTGTGCCCCATAGAATCCCTCTATTGTTATTTTTGTGGCTTTATATTATTATTGTTAGGTCGGCTGGATTATATTGTGACTCCTTAGACTCCTATATATAGAAAGGAGGTTTTGTCATTTGTATCATCCAAGAATTGTTCATTTATGTAATGTAAAGGAGGTTGCCCCCTCGAAGAGGCTGAATTCTAAGGCGTTGATCTATCTTTTCTATCTTTTCTTGAGCTGGTTTCATAACAAACAATATATCTAAGATACACAGTAAAAATCTAATAAGTATATACAATAACATTATTGGAATGGAGGCCCATGGGGCTTTGGATTGACGTTGAATGGGTGCGCTGTTAAGGCACTCCTTACAATAGGTCACCGGTTCAAATCCCCGTGGGTACTTAGGTAGTCTTAACTAGAAAAAAAAAAAAAAAAAAAAAAAAAACATTATTGGAATGGAGACTGTTTCTATTCACTTATATAATTTTTTCATCCATGGAAATTTATTATTATGTTTTGAATCTCTAATTTTTTCTAAACATTATTGGAAGGGACACTATTTCCTTTCACTTATATAATTTTTTCATCCATGGAAATTTATTATTATGTTTTGAATCTCTAAATTTTTCTAAAATTATTTATAGAATATAATTTTATATAACATTTTATAAATGAAATAGAAAATAAATTATTTTAAATTTTTTAATTATAAACGTAAAATTACATCATAAATTTCCTCAATTTATTTCATTAACCTAATGAATTTAAATGAAATCAATTAAGCAAACTCAAATTTGATAATCATATTATACATCACATATTTATAAATAATATGCATTTAAAAAATGAATTAATAAAAAATTAAGAAACTTTTTACAATAGAGCACCTGATCTACCTTGGCAATCCTAGATCATATTGCCTTGTTCCATAACTTGATGATAAAATTGGGATTGCAGTGGGTAGAAACAATGCTTTGGAGCACTTCATTCCCCCATTCCTTCGCTTGAACCAAGTGTTCAATGTATGGTTCCCACCATTACTGGACACATTAGAGGTTGTAGAATAGCTCACCAAGGACCAAGTTCAACAGCAGTTTCCTCATCTCATAGAGGAACTCAAGGAAATGGGGAACATTGCTTCCTAAGGGGGGAGGAATGATCCACGTGGATTTTTTTGGCCACCCACCTATCCCACTTGGACCCCTACAATTGTCTCTTTCAGTTTTTTAGTTTCCATAATCGTAGCACAATTTACTACTTTTGGCAATTTTTCGGGTCCTGAACTTCCAAAGTCGTTTTCAAGCCCTACACGATGTTTTCTAGGAATCTTGGGAGCAACATGGGTCCATGAATTGATTTTTCTCATCCCAAAGTTGTATTCCTTGAATAGATCTTTCTAACGAGGTATTGTGCACGTCAAACGGAGATCGTATGCCAAATTTATGACCCCAAGAAGTTGATGTACCAATTTACCCAAAACGAGACCCATAGTTTGGCGCTTCATCTCCTAGGCTTAGGTTTTTGGATATTTAGGGTTTTCCATTGTTTCTCAACAATAAATAGGCCTTCAAGCCTCACTGTAACACAGTTCAGAGGCATGTAGTTGCCACATCTCTTCTCAGAGATAAGATACCATTGCCCTAGCTGGTTTATTTCCATTTCTATTTGTATGGATATATTAGTATTTTACATTAAAGAAATGAAGTATTATTTCTGTTGCATCCATGTATTTATGGTTATATATGTAATTTGTTGCGTTCCTGTTTAAATTCATATCAACAAGGTAGGTTTCCTATCATTTTTTCTCTATTTGAATTATTTTTTATTATAACAAAAAAAATTAACTTGAAATGAAAACCCACCATGAAAACCACAAAAAAAACCATGGAAACCACCAAGAAAGCCTTTGAAAACAAGAAAAACAACATAGAAAACCCTCAAAAAACTATATAATTTACGTTATAAATTTTCATTTCATTTCATCAAGGATAAGTTTTCAATAGTTGCAATCGTAGGATGTTTATTATGAATTTTTTCTAATTTTGAATGGTAAAAACTTTATTTTATAATTATTCTATGTTGTGATGTTTTTTTCATAGGAATTTAGTGAAATAAATTTTCAAAATATTTTATTTTTTATTATCTAAAATGCATTTTAAATTTCTAACAAATTTAATAAAAGATATGCCAAAGAAACTCCAAAACATAAAATAACCTAAACTATAACCTCTATTTATGAAATAAGAAATTTTATTTTATTTTATTATTTTAAATTTAAATTAATTTATATTTTAATTTTTTAATAATAAATATAGTACTATTAGTTTAAAAAATAACTACTTAAATTAAATATTCTCTTTAAAGTTAAAAATCGAAAAGGAGAATTTTTTGTAATTTAATTATATATATATATATATATATATATA